>SNQJ01S0051844.1:46616-60743 GCA_010110895.2 Picea sitchensis
TTGGAATATGTAGCTACCTTTGGAAGTCATTACTTCCCTTGAAGAATAACTATTGATTATTTCTCATATATTGTGCATGGTGTATTGTGGTGTATTGGTGTAACTCTTATACTATTGTTCATTGCTCATTTGATATAATTGAAAGATTTAAGTATAAGTTGAAAAAGGTTTTAAATTGTACTTGACACTGATTCACCCCCCTCTCAGTATCAACAACTCCAACTTTAGCTGAACCAGAAGTATGTCTAGGCTAATCCTAGCTCTCTTATTCATTCTAACAGGAATAAACTGATTGGTTTCTCTCAAGGAAAATCCCTGAAAAATATAATAAGAATTCCCCTTAAGAATCTCCCTGAAGCCAAATATGTTTGAAGGTTAGGAGAGGATTAGTCCAGAGCAATTAAAGTGAGTTAATAGACCTTTGTTGTTAAATTATAAACATATATTTTCCCGGGTATATTGCATACCAATTGATTGCCCGAGACAGATGGTGAAAGGAAATTCATTTAAATGATTTCCACCATCTAGTCCAAAGAGATGATGAAAGGAAATTCATTATATGATTGCCCTCATCTTAGCATTTAAATGCTAAAATATTAATTGAAGTGCTGAAAGGAAATTCAATGTGGGAATCTGATAACTTCACCGGGGTACTGAACAAGCTCGCTGGTAGTGAAGCAATGTCTACATATTTGATAGGTTGTTATACATGAATTACAAGATGATCTGGTAACTACTTCTATTTCCGGCTAGATCTACATTCTAAGCTTATGGGATTCCCTAACTTAAAACATTGGAATTACTTCACATTGATGCGAACAAAATCAAATAAAACTTGGTAGAATGTTTAAGGTTGTTTTGATTACCTTATACAAATCTGAGGTCAGTTTTAGGAAAGAAAAACTATTTTAAGCCTAACTCGAGATCACATAATGTTTTAGTTTTGAAGAGTTTTCAAAGTTAAAGATGAAATCTTAAAGCCCTATTTTATGTTTTCTCTGGAATGTGTTTCACAAAACTGCAATAATGAATCCATTCACCCAATGAAGGCATTCGGTCTACATGTTATTCTCGTCCCACAAGGAGACGAGATCCCTAGATGGAGCCTATGTTGAAACAAACTTTATTTTTCCTAAAAACCTTAAACTAAAATAAAAATTTTGATCATGGAGTCGTCCTTGGTTTTTAAAAGGGGTCAAAATGTTAAAGTCTTGGCTTAAGCTTCAGGTTTTGGGGCTCTGCGATTTACGCAGTTTGATATTTAACGACAACCCCAAAGTCTCGATACCAAAGTAATGAAAAGTAATTTTAAAAGAAGTTAAACAAAGTTAATAAGAATAATTAAAAACGTTTAATGGTAATTTAAGCTTATCGTATTTTCGTTTTCGGTAATCTCAACTCAAATGACAGTTCAAAATCCCAATGTTTAATTCACGAAATCCAGTTTAATTGCGATTAATTAAATTTTAAACATACTTAATATCTTGTTAATCAATCGTGTTTTTTTAAATCGGAGAATTATCACTCATCTCACTCAAAAAATCCCAAAACATGAAGTCCCGAAAGTATTAAGCGCTTAAGTGTGATTAACTTAACATCAAAACAAAGGTTAATGATATAAATTGGTTTTTTGCATTTTCGCTTTTCGGGATTTTTCAAAGACATTTCATCCGAACTCTCGGTTTCGAATCGCCGAAATTTGGCAGCATTTATTATAGATTAATGAAATATCCTGTAATTTAAGACATGTATCTCCATTTGTACTCTCCTCATTAAGGCGATTGAATTTATTGCCCGTAGAAGAATAGTCTAATTAAGGCAATCTAAAGGCGAATAAAGGTTTCTAATTCAAATTTCTTTCTCACTTTCAACAAATTAGCAAGTTGTATCTGAGAAAGCTCATTCCTTCTTTTCTGTAATAGCTACTCGCTTTTTATCATAGGTATCATGGCACCCAGGAAAATGTAGAAAAAGAGTGATGACACCAGTGAAAGCTCAAATACGAACTCAGATGTTCTATCTGATACCACACCACATGTTGTAGATTCGGTTAGATCCTGGATGCAGATTTTTCAAATCTTGGAGCATGAGGTTAAGAATTTCTCGGATGATTTTTGAAATGAAAGGGCTGATAAGACTAAAAATAAACTCAGAGATATAGCCGAGGCCAAGCTCCATAAAGTAGCTACATGACCGAAGCTCATGCCATACAATGACATGATAAACAGGGCTCTAATGAACATTGATGCGTAGACCAGGAGCATCATGAACCATCAAAATGCCATCATCAGCTCATTCAAGCCAGAAGACATTCAAGTAATGTACAAGATATCCCATGTTTCTAAATATATTTATAATTTCGAATTCGCAGAAGAGTTTCAATGAAAGGAGTCTACAAAATTTGACCAAACCTATACAGATATAATCAAAGGATGGTGGGGAATTCCAGCAAAATTTAGAGTTGATACCCATGGCCTTTATGCCACAACATTGTTAAATGAATATATGGTCTATATAGCAATGATGTTATGTATACTATTTTGGAGGAAAATCCCTACTCATTTCCCCACGCAATGGGTGCCAATTATACATGAGGTAGTCGAGGGTTACACTTTCAAATGGGGTAAGATTCTATTACATAACTTAACCAAGGAGATTATTGAGTACCAAATGGAAAAATCAAAAGGCCAACCATCGTATTTTCATATGGCAGCATATGTCATGGACGCTATCTATTATATGACCCCTTTCTCATTGATGAATTGGAGCTGGAATCCAACCTGTGCAGAACCCATCCATTTCTATCACTCTCAATTAAGAAAAAGAAAAAGATTTATTTTATGAAATATGTCACTATGTAGTGATTCCTATGCACCAAATATTGTATGGATACCCACCCCCTCGGATTTCGGAGGAAATCATGGGAAACCTCAAGACAGTTGTAGATTGGTTTATCAAAGATCATTTCTCTTATGTAAGAGTCTTCGGATGTTCAACTCCCCCTTGTTGGTAGAGGGGAAGACCCAGGGTTCAACTCCAAGAGTGCACCAACAAGCCCTAGCTATTGGCCCTTTTGGCAGCACCTACGAAGTAGATGCAGTCTCACCTGAGGCAGCTATGAGGGGGTTGCAGGACAGAGATGTCTACAACCAGGGAAATATCAAGTGGTTCTTATTACAACAACAATATAACATGCATCTATCATTAAACTAGCTAGATCTTTCCTTCACGGCTATAGATCTGATCTAACACAACAATGAAAACAATAATACAACAGCAACAGAGATCAAAGCATCAATCACACATCCACAACACAAGGTATATGTGGTTCACCCTCTCTTCTAAGGCTACGTCCACATAATTGTGCTTATGATTTATTAAGGAAAAGCATATAGTTCTTGTCTACGCTCTCAACTAGTAGATCTTCTTTCTTCTCTCTCTTTCTCTCCCCTTCCTACGCACCCAGCTGCAGGACTTGATCTTCACTCACAGTTGAAGATCTTACAATACCAGAAGGATCTCTCTCTCAACACTTCTCTCCCCCAATACGATAATATATCACACAATAATAGAGCTAGATAAACAACAATATCATACCAATACTCAATGACCAACCCGACCCAGGTCCTCTTGACCTTTATTTATACATTACAATACCTCACCGACAGCCTTAGGCCAAAACCTAGGTGCCAAAACCCTAAATACAAAAACCCTAGGTGTCTAAAACCCTAGGTCAACTTGACCCTCTTTTTTTGGGCTTTGCCAGCCTGTCTTTCCTTCCTTCTCGCGCAGTGTTCCAAAGCATCCAATGGTGGTTTTTCCCACTTTCTGAGTCATCCTTGATCTCCTCATCTAACGAATTTCTTTTCCGCACTTCACTCCATATTTTTTGTTCTTTTGCTCGCTTTGATCCAGTAACAGTCACTGTGTCTCCTGCGAAGCTGGATTTTTCCCTTTACTTCCTTGTTCTTTGCTTCCTTCCGTAACCCAGGGCCAACAGGCCCCCAACACTCACCTGTGACTCGTCCTATGCACTTGAGATATGATCCTCTTATTTTTCTTCGACTTTCGACTGCGCAGTGCAGCCCTTGATTTTTTCTTTATGCCTCCTTTCCATCCTTGTGAAGACTGTCTTTTCTTTGTCTGGTATCTAGTTTCAACTGCACCTGGTACCTGGACCCTTGTCTTCTTGATTCTACTGAGAGATGCAAGGCAGCTAGTTGTCATAGTACAACTTCAGCCAACTCCCATTCACCAAGCCTTCCTTCCAATCTCCTTTCAATGTCTTCAACTGCACAACTNTAGGCAATCTCATATGGTCCAAGCCAATGCGTTCTGAACTTCCCAAGGTGTTTGATAAATTTACTGTCATATAGCAAGACTAAATCACCTTGCCTGAATATCTTCTTCTTGATGTGTTTTTCATGATATTCCTTTTCTCATTCCTTCTGAATTTGTTGATGGAAGCCTGCAATGAATCTATCTTCTTCTAGTTCGACCAACTATGCTAGCCTCTCATGAATGGCACCAGTATCATCCATGTCTATAAATTTATCAATTCTTAAGCTTGGTACCAAGTACTCTATTGGGACAACAATTTCAATACCATAAACCAACTTGAAAGGAGTCTGCGTTGTTAATTTTTTGCAAGTGGTGAATCTATAAGCCCAGAGTACTATTGGTACTCTTAAATCCTAGTTGTCCCTGTTCACACTACAAATATTTGTCAATGTTGTCTCCAATATATTTTTGAATGCTTCAACCGTTCTGTTTTCTTATAGATGATAAGGTGTGCTCTTCTGATGGTGGACTGCAAATTCTTCATTCAGGGCTTCAACTATCTTATTGATGAAGTGTGTCCCTTGATCACTCATAAGGACCTTAGGGCATCCAAACCTGGTTATTATGTCATCAAATATAAAACATGCATATGTAGTTGCGCTAAAGTCCTTGACTTCTCTTGCTTCGACCCATCTAGTCAGGTATTTTGTCGTAGTGATAATATACCTTGCTCTTGTGCACTTTCCTGGTGGATTTATAGGTCCCACGAAGTCAATGGCCCATTTTTCAAATGCTTGTAGGGTCATCTGTGGTGCTAATGGCATATCATCTCTTCGGGATGGTTTTCCAACTTGCTGGCATACATCGCATGCTCTAGCATATTTTTTAGCATCTCTGTGTAATGTAGGCCACCAAAGGCCAGCTCGTAGAACCTTCTGGGCGGTTGATTTTCTTGCATAATGTCCTCCTGCAATGCATTCATGAGCTTCTTCGAGGATCATAGCGCATTCTTCCTCCATCACACATCTTCTAAGGATCTCATCAGGTCCCATTTTATATAGCTAACCAGCTATTAGCGAAAAATTTGCAATGCGTACCACTAGTTGTTTCTTCTGCGGAATTGTGTATTCTGCTAGAGCTATTCCTGTTGACAGGAACTAGACTATGTCTGCGAAGTGGTCATCAATATTTCTAATGGAAAGCAGTTGTGCATCTGGTAGTGTGTCCTCTAGACTGGTAGGTTATTCACCATGCTCCAACCTCGACAGGTGGTCTAGGCCCTTATTCATTCTTCCTGGCTTAACTATGATCTCAAAATCATATTCTTGAAATAGGAGAAGCCGTCTCCATATTATTCCCCCCAACACTAGCTTGTTGACTAGGTATTTCAGTGCAGATTGATCAGTAAACATTCTAAAGTGTCTTCCCAACAAGTAGTGGTGGAATTTCTGCAATGCATACACCATGGCTAGTCCCTCTCTCTGTAGTAGTGTAATTGATTTCAGCTGTGGAGAGCTTCCTGCTGGAAAATGCTAATGGATGATCAATGTCCCCTTCTCCAGGTTATGCCAGCACTGCTCCTAATGCAATAGAAGATGCATCAACATGCACATGAAATTCCTTGCTCCAATTGGGAAAGACTAGAATAGGCGCAGTGACCATCTTTTGTTTCAGTGTGTCGAAGCTCTGTTGGCATTCATCTGTCCAACCAAATGGACAATATTTCTTTAATAATCTCTCCATTGGCACAGTAATCTGAGCATATCCTTTGATAAATTTCCTATAATAGCCAGTATGTCCTAGCGCACTGCGCAATTGTTTGACTGATGTAGGTGGTGGTAAATCAACTATAATTGCAATTTTGGATCGATCCACCAAAAATCCTTTCTTGCATACAATATGACCTAATAATACTCCAAATGGTGAGAAGAATATGCACTTCTTTAAATTCAAAGAAATTTGACACTACCTGCATTTATCCAGCATTATCCGTAGACCTTCTATATGATTTTTCAACAAACTAAAAATAGTTCAGTCATCAAAGTATGCTTCTAAAAACTTATGAAAAAATTCTTTGAATGCTTCAACCACCACCCTGGAAAATATGGTTGGGGCATTCTTCAGTCCAAATGGCATTACTGTGTATTTGTAGGATCCCCACTCTGTGGCAAACATAGTCTTATGATGGTTCTCCTTGGTGATGCAGATCTAATGGTATCCTGAAAACCCATCTGTAAAAGACTATACTTCTTGGCCTCCCATGTTATCCAACACTTCATCTGTGAAAGGTGTAGGGAAGGGGTCATGTAGACAAGCATCATTCAGCTTCCTAAGATCTACACAAATATGATCTCACCTGTCTTCCTATCTTGCACTACCATGGGGCTGATCCACTCTGACTCTTCGACAGGTTCAATAATCCCTGCTTCCAGCATTCTGTTGAGCTCAACCTTCACTTTTTCCTTATATTTCAGGTTCAATCTGTAGGGTATTTTCTTGACTGGATTTGTGTCTGGTTTCAAAGGGATTCTAATTTCTCCCATAGGTCCTTTGATTCCCTTCATATCAGTGAAATTGATCAAGAACAAGTCTCGATACTCATGCAATAATTCAGTGATTTTGTCAATGGTAGAAGCATCCCAGTAATCTCTGACATTGGCAAGCTTCGGTGTCTCCTCTGTCCCGATATTGAATTTATTTATCTTTATCCGTTGTCCAATGAATGGCATTTCCACTCCTGGACCTTCCACATCTCTCTGACCTTCTGTTTTTGTGATATTCACCTTCCTTGGATCATCATCTTCGTCGGCATTGATGTTGTAGCAAATCTGCAGTTTCTGGAGGGGCACAGTCCATTCATCCACTTCTTGCTCCAAGGGGAGGCCAGATGCCTCCTCAAATACTGTATGTCTCACCATCTGTAGTGCTTGATCTACAGAAGGAAATTCACAGTCAAACAAAAAGGTGGTTATAAAATTATGGATCATACCTTTCCATTATGAAGTGACACAGCGCAGCTTTGCTTGAAGGTACCAGTTAATCGGGGTGGTATCTAGCATATTGATGAATATTTGTACCCATTTTTCTCTAGGAATGTCACTCCAGGGCTCTTTGCAGCTCTGTACATGGTCCTTTGGGCAGCTTCGACCTGTGTACTGTGCTTCGCAACTTCCTTCTTGTGCTAAGAACCATGTTGTCATCAGAGTTAAGAATTGTGTCTAGTCTGTAATATTTCTTTTGNGTGTGTCCCCCACCATCTTACTGGTGTGGCTTTCATGGCCTCATCCATTGCCAACAACCTCCGTTGTGTTGGTACACTTGTCTCAAATTTTGATAAGAAGATTTCTAGAGAGTTCAAGCCATCAAATGTGGGTAGATTACTCACTATTGTGCCAATCCAAAGAACTTCTCTGGTTATCCTAGCACATCTTCTTGTAGATACTTCGTACATCTGGTTCTGCCAGTTCTCCAACGCTTCTTCTAAATCGGATGAACATGCGTTTTCACTTTGCTAGCTCAAATTTTCGTCAGTTGTAGGGTTGATATAATCCTACTGTCTGGCTGTTAATTTGTAGATGTTTTCCAGTTCAAATGTGTGGTCTTCTTCTCTAATATGTTTTGTGTATCGTGGACCTTCATATGGATATAAAGGTGCAATGACCCTAAGGCCAGCTTTCTCAAATGTCATGCGTATTTTATTTAAATCAACAATAATGGAATTGTCGAAGGCCCAATCAATTCCTAACAACACAGGGTAAGGGCATCTATCATACACAATTTCAATTACCTCAAAATCTGCAAAGGTTCTTACCCCATCGATGTCCACTGGGACATTCTCTAATCATCCAAATGGGTTGACAACTTGTTGATTAGCCATGTGAAGCCTGATAGGGGAATATATCATCTTGGGTTTTCCCATCAATGCCCAAGTCTGCTTCGTCATGACATTGACTTCTGACCCTAAGTCAAGGACCACATAGTCTATCTCATACTCTCATATCTGAGCATTCAAGTGTAGTTCTTTATTTGTCCTTCTCCTTCTTCCAATTTGGTGCACTGCTCTATTCAGTAAGGGGTCTATTTTTCCTAGTTCATACTGCTTGATTAAATCTTGTAATTCTTGTACAACACCTTTATCTTGAATCAACTTAACACAAGTGTGCAAGAATTCCATGAGTTTTCTTACCTCTTTCTCTTTTGTTGGTGATGCAGACGGATCAAACGCCCGAGGCATACCGTATTCTTTGATTTTTGGTTGTCTCTTTGATGAATATCCTTGATCTCCTTTGAAATATTTCCTTGCCTCCTCAAATATCTACCTTTCTTTCTTAGAATCGAAAGTTGGGGTCTTTTCTGTAGCTTTCCTGACTCTATGGTCATTTTCAGTCCTTCCTTGGATTTCTCTGTCTTACCCTGTAGCAGCGCCTCCTCAAGTAATAACAACGACTCTAGGGTCTATTCCCCAAGGTTTAGCATATATTAGTTGTACTTTTGGGGGTTACACATCAAAATTACTCCTTACGACAATGGCCTAGTGTCGTCGTTATCAATATTACAAGTGTCGCATTTTGGTCACAAGTGTCGCAAATGTCAGAAAAGCATACTGCCATACATTCTATGTTGTGCCTATAACGACATCGGAAGGACACTTGAAACACCTCAAACAACTGATTTGGAAGCAGAGGAATGGGTTAACAAAGTTTATAAACCTTTTTCCACTAAACAATCCACTCAAAATAAATTTTTGGAGAGGAGTTCTCCCCTATACACTAACAGGAAGTGATGGCGCTCCTTGCACCCTTTTAGGGGAGCGCTATAGCGCTCTGGTGCCCCTTTTGGGGGAGCGTTTCCTTTTCTAGGAGAAATTTGGTTTGTTGAGAAGAATGAGGGAAAGATCCCTTAAATCTCTGAAGGCAGTTGGATTCAAATCCTTGGTCAATCCATGATCTTAGGGAAGATCCATAACTGAAGGAGGAGAATCCTCAACTTACCCCAAATATATCTCAAGTGGTTGGGCCTCTCCAAGCCTATATAAGGAGGCCTTCTCATGGTGAAAGGGGATGGAAATTATTGTGAAGCATCTAACTTATGATCTCATGAGGAAGATGTCATTTGGAGCATCAACATTCTGTGTGTGCACTGTTTAAGCAAGGGTTTGGACAAGGAGAGCTTGATGAAGCTGTTGCACTCACATCTATGGTTGTAAGTTTTCTTCATTGTTGTTCTCATTAATACAATCAATGCTTGGCCTGTTTCTTTCAAACTTGTACTTGTTCCATATAATTTTGTCTGCAGTAGATGGATCTATGTTTTAGCTAATCTCAGTAGAGTAGGAAGTCTTTTGTACTTTTGTTTTTCTTGCAGGACCTACCAAGGAGCTCAAGATCGAAGCTCATCCTGGACCTTGCAGGGACAAATGAATTTCATAAGGTACACACCTTCCTCCTTATATTTTTTTCATCATCTTTATTATATATAAAAGGAAGTTAGTTTCCATGTTAAGCACCTTCTATCTTAGAGTTAAGGGTCTAACTCTAAAGAGGAAATCTACCTGTCCACAGGGAGATTTTCCTACAACAGAAATTGGCGACTCCACTGGGGAGGAAATCTGATTTGTGTTTCCTTTCCAATATCTTGTCTTGGCCCTTTTCCCACTCATTTGATATTCTCCATTGAATTTTGTATTCATAGAATGGTTTGATTGCCTCTTTGTGTCATCATGATCACCCTGATTGCCTGCATTTTCTTGAATTTTTTAGTTTCTGGGAATTTTTCTGAGTTGTTGAAGCAGAGCGCTCCTTTGCCTATGTTATCAAAGCACCATCACTCCTTGTTGGTCTTACATAGAGAATTATAACGCTCTGGTGCCCCTTACACCAGAGCGCTCCCCCTTTATTGTCAAAAATCTTTTAGTTTTTCAATTTTTTGGGTTCAGTTTCTGCTTTTTACATTTGCTCAGGGTCTCATACTTTCAGTCCATCTTGGTATTGGCCTTCAATACCTTGTTTTCTAAGGATTCATCCTCTTTTGTTTGGATTTTCTGACATTTTTCCTTACTTTGCAATTTGTCCTTCACGATTTGGAGGTAATTTGTCATTTTCTTCTCGTTTATCTGAATTAGTGAAAACTTTGTAAGGCGTTTCAACGGTCTTTTCTACTTTTCTTTCTGATCTTTGAGTCATATTTTCCAGGCTCTTTCTCCTTCCTTTTGAGTTTTTGGTTTTTTTTCTCTTGTTTGATCACAACATGGGTGTCTTTTTGTTTATGTGGAGTTTGCTTCCGATTGCTTCAATCTCACAGATCTTACAGTCTGATTAGTATAGGGAGCTTTACATCCAACTGATCATCAGTCACATATAAACATTTTAGCATTACATTGGATTCCTTATTGAGGACTATTGCATGAGGTCATTGCATCTTGGTGTTTGAAAGTGAAAGGAAAATCCTTCTCCTTCCCTTAAAATAGACATTCATTGAAAGAAAATACTACTTATCATTTCTTACGCATGTTTTGGGAACTGAGTCATAATATCATCAGTCTTCACTCTCATACACCTCTGAGTAAACAAAATCCACTAAAATCAATGCTTAACTAAAATTTATCAGATTTTTACATTTTTGTTAGCAAACCTACATTAGTTTAAGTTGTATGGCTTTCGAATAGGTTGAAAGGATAACTTTCCAAGGCTATCAAACAAACTTAGTATCTTGCGATAGGGAGAGTGAAATCCAATTGTCGTTTAGGCTTTCTGGGATCCCCCTCTCACATAGGAGTTATGCACGATGTCACAATCGGGAGAGCTATAGAGATTATCCCTCCGTGGTTTGACTGATTGTAGTAGTCGGATAGTATTATGGGGGTCAATTGAACGTATAACCATAATGTTGAGTGGAAGCATTTCAAGTTGATTTCGGGCTAGATACCCTACCCTTACGTTCAGAATGGACTGTTCACTGTACCTGCCCAGGGGCTGATTGCGAATTGGTGACCTTAGTAGCCATAATCTTTAGGGTCCCACGCAAGGTGACAGTGAAGGGAAGTCTCATTGTACCTAGAACAGACGTTGGTCAAACTCACTCGGGCTCCTTGGAGGGTAAATCCACAATTACTGCGTGGAAGCTTGCACCAAGGTGTAAGTCTGTTAAGCAAGTCACCAACGTAACTGATCCACCTACTCTATCCCCACCTCTTCCTATTTTGATCTCACGATGTTGGATTTCATCACCAACTAGTGGTTTCATTCTGGGAAGTTTTTGTTTGATTGTTTGCTTTGCAAATTCATAGCGTGTGTTGGTTGTGTTACTTAGTAGACATTAGGTCAAGTTAGTGTTAATGGCATCAAATCCCAAGAATACCAATGGAGGAACCCCTTGTCCTAGGGAACCTTACACCTTTCCTTCTTTTGGAAACTTTGGTCCTTTGTATATTGCCACACTGAGTCTTCCAGGACTCACCATCGGATTACCAGTTTGGTTCTTCCCCACTCTGGTGATCTTGAATCCTCCCAATGTTTCAACTACACCTAATACTTTAGATGTCAGTACACCACCCACACATCAACCTCATGTCGAATTTTTTCCTTCTTCACCCATTAAGTCTCCTTCCCTTTCTCCTTCTTCGCCTAGCGAAAGCTCTAAAGCAAGTAGCCAAGTTGATCAGAAGAAGAAGAAATGGAAAGAGAAGAAGAAGAAGAGCCCGAAAAGGACCAAGGCCCCAACAACATTAGATGTTGGATCCAAGCAACCAGTTACTGTTAATAGTACTGGAAGTGTTGATGAAGTCAACAAGATTAAAATGAAGAATCCAAAACGAAAATTCCCTTGCAGTCTTTGTAAGGGTGAACATTTTTTGAGGGATTTCCCCGGTATTCCCAAGGTCTTAGAAATATGGTCCTCCATGTCATCGGCCTCTGTCGGTCATGCCGATGATACCCTGTCAACTAGTGATGTTATGCAAAGGTGATCATTACTCTCACCTGTGCCCTCGTATGGACGAGGCTTCTTCTCTTCTGGAAAAGATTCAACATCCAGTTGGTTATCGTAGGTTTTCCCCCAACCCTTCGTTAGCTGATGGATTGGTCAATTTGGTTCCATCCCCGGTTAGTCTCGTTGATAAGGTGGTCAATCTGGTTCCATCCACGATCAGTCTGGTTGATTAGGTGGTCAATCCAGTTCCATCCATGGTCAGTCTGGTTGATTAGGTGGTCAATCCGTTTCCATCCCCGGCCAGTCCGGTTGATTAGATGGTCAATCTAGTTTCCTCCTCTATTGAACCACAAACCAAAGTAGCTAATCCAATTCCATTATTGATTAGCCCCACTCTTCATCAAAAGTGTGTAACCCAAGTGGTCAATCCGTTTTCATCCTCGATCGATCCCACTCTCTCGTTAGAGGGTGACACCAAAGTGGTTGATCAAGTTCCACCATCAGTCAATCCCACTCTTCTATTGAGGAGTGCCAAAGCGACTGCTCGATTCCCTTTCTCGGTCAGTCCCACCCTTCATCCAAAGAGTACCAGAGTGGTTTCTCGGGTTACATCATCAGTCAATCCCACTCTTCCTCTCAAGAGTGCAAAAGTGGTCGATCCAAGTCCACCATTGGTCGATCCTACTCTCCCTCTAGAGAGTAAACCCGATACTGCCCACGTTTTTCTCGTTGATACAAAATCTACCGTGACAGGGGGGCATTCCTCCTTCTCCCGTGAAACCCCCTCCAAGTAATGAGACCATACTTTTTTATTCGAGTGCACTAACTGGACCTCATCTTCCCTCTCACATTCCTTTCCAGATTAAAGTACAGGTTTGTGGTCGGAACATTCCTCAAATGTTGATAGATAAAGATGCGTCCATTAGTATTTTGTCTTATGTTGCTTGGCAAGCTTTGGGATACATAGAATATGTTAGCTTTTAATAGAAGAACCAGCCAACCATTAGGGACCCTTCCTCATTTTCTTGTAACTGTGGGAGGGAAAACTATCTCTATTGATGTCATTGTAGTCTGAGACCCCTTGGATTTCACTTTACTCCTTGGGTGGGATTATGTCTATGCCATGAAAGCTATTGTATCCACTATTTTCCGCATGATATCTTTCTGTCACGATGGAAGAATTTTGACTATTGATCAACATTCATTCATCAGTCCTGAATGGATTACCTCCCTAAATGTTTCTTATATGCAGATAGTTTCTCCCCTACCACATTTTAATTATGTGGCATTGTCTCCCATGACTTCAACTTCCAATGATTTGGATTTGGTAGTTGACATGGTGATTTATTTGGTAGGGCTATTGGAGCCTGATCTCCTTACCCCTGTCACGGCCCTCAACATGTGTTCCTTCTAGAGTGATTATCTTCCATCCAGCGAAGATCTTTTGGAATCCATGACCGAGTTTTGTCCCTTGACATGGTATCCTTCTAAAGCATTATTCTCTTGGAATCCATGATCAAGCAGAGTCCATGAGCATAATTTCTCTTCTATGTAGCAAGCTCGCTCAAAAATGAAACAGAGGCTAATGAGCATAGTTTCTCTTCTCTGTAGCAAGCTCTCTAAAAAATGAAACAGAGTCTTATGAGCATAGTTTCTCTTCTCTATCGCAAGCTCGTTAAAAAATGAAACAAAGGCCATGAGCATAGTTTTCCTCTCTGTAGCAAGCTCGTTAGAAAATGAAACAACAATCTGGGGATCGAACCCGAAACCCTGAGCATAGTTCTTTTCCTGTGTCAAGCTCGTTAAAAAATGAAATAGTCACCTCTCTTGAACCTTCTTTTCATCCACCCTTCTCCTTTTTCTCATCTAGTAGAGAAATTGGTGCCAACCTCAAAGTCGGTGAATGAATTGAAGCTTGGA
>SNQJ01S0051845.1:0-19964 GCA_010110895.2 Picea sitchensis
CAATGAATGTGAATAACATTTTGAATTTATTGCAGGACTACTGAGAGGGGATGTGCAGAAAAAGAGACCACGATGGTGGTGGAGGGAACCTGGAAAGGTGGCGTTAACTTCCATCGAGAATTAACACCGTATTTGGACTCCACTGGCCTGGAGAACCAAAAGCGGCTCGCTGGCCCTGAATTTAATGCCTTGTAGGCTGGTAGGTGGATGGCTTAATGAGGGATAGGGAGATGAACCGCCTATCTGTAGAGCCATCATGACTGACCAGCGCAAGGGTAATCGCGCCACATGCAACCTCGTGAGAGGATAAGGCGTATGGTAGAAGCAATTGGAAGGGCAGACGCGAGGGGAACTCTGGCATTACGCAGAGTGAGTGATAGCAGAGAGGGAGGATTGCAACCTTCGCTCCTGGTCACTGGTAGACAGAGAGACGCAGTCTCATGGCGTCGTGGTTTCAGCTCGGGGGTGGCTAGTGGTAAATTCGCTGGGATTCGCTACGCCTACAGTTGGGAGGAAACAAGCACCCCTCTCAGTAGTTGCACCCATTTCTGGTGTTATTTCTGATAAGTGTTTTACATATTGCATCTTGAAATTTATAGAATGATATATATATATATGTATAGGCTCATAAAACTGTGAAATTGTGAATGATTTCTGTGTAAGAATGTCTGTGCAGTGTTTGATAAGAATGAATAGATATATGCTCATAACAGAGGAAACCATGCATGACATATGTTGATAAAGGAATTCTATTTATGCCTAGGTTGAACTAAGTTAGGCTTCCAGCCCGTTCTTGGGAAGTTTCTTTCCCTTACCCTTACCCGTCTCTAGGGATGCCCCGGAATAGATCTTGTCACAGAGATTTTCCCTCCTTAGAAAGGTTCACCAAGAACCCAGAAAAAGGACTTGAACGCGCAAGTCTTAATAACCCTGGACGAGGAGGAACGACCCTCTTAAGATTTCGAAGTAGCAATGTATGGATAAGTAACGAATCGACGGATGAGATCTTGACGGAAGACCCATGGTCATTCACGACCATCAGATTGACGGAAGTAGTAAGAGAGTTACACCTCTTTCCCTTTTTCCTCTATCTTCGGGAATAGCGGGGAAATCGGGATCGTAGATCCCCCAAGGTCCGTGAGAATATTTTGACCGTTGATCCTTCCACATCTACGAAGTAGTGGAAGAATGCACAAGGTGGGACAATCTGAGCCGTTGGATCTCATTCAGGAATCTCGTCGGCCGTTGGATCGGGTTAAGATGCTTAGAGTTTAGTCTCTGTACTGTGCGCAGGAAGGACATATCTAGACCGTTAGATCTTGGCCCAATTACCCGTCAGCCGTCGGATCGGACCAGAGTTGTCCAAGGGTTACCATCGGGAGTCAGCCATCGACATATTGGGATTCTCAAGGACAAGAAAATCGAGACACTTCAAGTCTTGAAATGTCGGGAAGATCTGAACCGCCCGTTGAGGATACACGTGGCAGAGATCGAGGTTACTGTCAAGAGTTGGGATATTCGACATCGGGAAATCGGAGTTCCCAAGGCCGTGAGAATTGGGACATCACAAGTCTCAAAATCCCAGAGAAATCGGGACCGTCCATCAGAAGAGGATGCGTGGCAACAATCGACACCGACAGGGAAGGTCCCGACAGGAAGCTGTTGATCGGCGTTTGTGTCATCAGGATATCGGGAATCCTGATGACAATGTATTTATTCATTTTGGAATCGCGACGCTCGAAACCCCGATGAGTGGGAGCCAACCGTCAGTATATTAGAGAAGTAGGAAGAGCCATGGTGGGGGCCAGCTGTCAGCATAGCGGGAAGACGGGATTCGAAGGATCGGGAATCCCGTGAGCCCATACATTTTGGCATTGAAAACCCCCTAGCTCCGACGAGGGATAAGACTGCGGTCACGGGGATCGTGGTCATGTGAGTTAGGAGCCTAGCCAGGATATCTAGCGTGTAAAGGACGCGTCGGGATTCGAGGAATCGCGAGTCCTTGGGACGTTTGCATTTCAACGTTGGAAGGTCCGAAACCCCGATGGGGGACAAGGCTGTGGTCTTGTGAGATAGAGGTCACGTGGAATAAAGGCTTAGCCCGGGAGGCCAAGGCAACAAAGGAACGTATCGGGAATCGAAGATCGGTGAACCAAATTGTTGGGACATCGCGAGTGTCAAACCCCGATGAGGAGGTATGGCTGCGGTCATATAGAGGGAGGTTGTATGGACGCAAAGGAATAGCCCAAGGGGGCTAGTGGAAGTCAGAGTGCATCGGGAATCGGAGGATCGCGGATCCAAAGGGAATATACATTTTGGCATTAGAAAGCCCGAAACCCCGACGAAAAGAAACAATATAAGGCTGCGGTCTCTTGAGCACAGTCGTGTAGACCAGGGCATAGCCAGGAGGGGCTAAGGTCGGAAGAGAGATCATCGAAGATCGGAGAATCGAGGGCATAGGGACCCTCGACATTAGAAAGGACAAAACCCCAAAAACTTGAAGTTGTCATCAGGAAAAGACCACGGTTAGATGTAGAGAGCCATATAGGCGAATGAAAGACTCGTTGCCCAGGGTTGGCATGTCGCTGATGCGCCTTCGGGGAGTTCTCATTGTTGAGAACTAAACGAAAAACTTTGATCTAGTTAGTGGGTATGTTACAGGTCTCTAATGATTTCTGCATAACCCTTAGCCATCTCTTCATTCTTCCTTTCTAGTAACATGTAACATTTCTCTTCAACTTTCTTTACTAGCGGTGTGGAGCTTCCTCTCCGTTCAATGTTCTTGTTGAGTTTGACAACTTCAACCCTTAATGTGACGACGAATTCTTTAAGCATCTCACAATATTCGTCCTTCTTCATCATTTGGATCTTCATCACTTCTTACGTTCTTTTTTCTTCTTCAAGTTGGGTCTTCAAGGAGATAATTTCTTCTTCAAGTCTTTTTTCTTGTTGACTAAATTTCTTCCTTAAGATGCATTGTTAAAATTTATTCTCTCTTCTCTGCTTCCTTTCTTTGTGATACGATTTCATCCTCCAAACACTATTTCTCTTTCAACTGTTTCTTGAGAGTTTCTTCAATTACTTTGGCTTCTTCCAGCTGAGATTTTAGATTTATGATAACCTTATTGACTTCTTTAGAACCTTCCTTTAGCTTGATCAATTATTCCTTGAGAGACTTGTTTCCCCTCTTTTCTTTTCTTAGCTCACTTAAAGCCCTAATTAGTTCATTCTCAAATTCAACTTCACCTTCTTCATAATCATCTTTTTCTAAATTTGTATGACATGATGAACATCTTTATTCTCATTCGGATTCAACGTCTTCCTTATTCTAATTAGCATGTTCTGACTCTATGATAAGAGGAGATTCCTTAAGATAGAGATTATGTAGCTTATCCCAAAGTTCTTTGGTTGATGGCCATTTTCTCACTTTGTATTTTACCGGCTCAAATAATCCTTCCTAGATGAAATCCATTGTTATTCTGTTGTTTCTTTTTAATTCCTTCTTTATTGCAGTCTTCGGTTTCTTTGAAGCGGTGTATCTTCTAACGACTGAGTTCTAAACATCATACCCATGTGCCTGTAAAATTGTTTTCATTCTTGTGCTCCATATCTCATATTTTTGACCATCTTGTCCACCAAACATTGGTATTCCATTTTCTAAGTATCCGTTATCCATGATCTACCTTCCAGTGGTTAGACGGATTCTTAAAGGACCTGCTATGATACCAATCATTGGAATATTCACCAATACTGAGAGAGGGGGTGAATCAGTATTCAACACTTTTTACCAATTTCAATCACAACATTAACTTATCGATGATACCATTCACTTATGATTGCATTTAACATATCATAAACATATAACCATAAAAAATGCATCACATCATACAAAGATACACAATACACTAGTATTTTATGTGGAAACCCAAATGGGAGAAAACCACATAATTATTTCTTATATATCAAAAGATTACATTCATAGGAATCACCAAATTCCAAATTATCCAACACCAACTCGAAGGAGGCTCCAACCCCCTATTTATAGACTCCAACCTGAAGGAAGCTACAAATCCCTGAATTCTCCAGCTCCAACTGGAAGGAGGCTATGACCCCCTAATTTACAGGCTCGAACCTGAATGAAGATCCAACTCCCTGTATTCTCTGGCTCCAACCGGAAGGAGGCTATGACCCCCTGAATTATAGGCTCCAACCTGAAGGAAGCTCCAACTCTCTGTATTCTCCGGCTCCAACCGGAAGGAGGATACAACCCCCTTTCCTTTCCCCTCCCGTTCGCCATGAAATATAAATGTAGACTCAACCTATCACTGTCATTGTCATTGTCATTGTCATTGTCACTCTCACTGTCACTGATACTGTCACTATCACTATCACTATCACTATCAATTTCTTTGATACATCATCATCATCAAAGAAAACTCAACCTATCACTGTAACTGTCACTAATATTGAAGCATCATCATCACCAAAACCAGATCCACTCACATAGATCGTATACAAATGTCACCAATCATGTGCTAAGATATGTGTTCCATAACATCCATGTACCAAGCATGTGCCATATCCATAAACCATGTGCCAAGATATGCCTCAAACATGTACCATTACATCCATCAACCATGTACCAAGATATGCCTCAAACATCTTGAACCATGTGCCCAATATACAAGATGTTCCTCAAACCATATGTCAAAAACATGCCTTAAACATGTGCTAAACCATCCAAGATATGTATTTCAAACATGTACCTCAACCATGTGCCAAATATATGTGAAAATATATCCAATATATGTACCAACAATATGCCTCAATAGATATATCTCAAACCATGTACCAAACATATACCATACATCCAAGATATGCCTCAAATCATATGCCCAAATATCCAAAACATGCCTTAAGAATGTATCAAGACATAACCCTCAAAATACATATAAAAACATACCTCTAATTATGTAACATACATGTTTCATCATATCAAGGACTTTCAGATCTTTATCACCTTCAACAACAAGCGAATAACATCTTCATCAAACTTTACCTCAGTCTTGCGGGACTAGTTTTTGGATTAGTCACAAACCCTAACTTTCAACAAGCATAACTTCATACTTATAATGAATAAAGGTTTGAAACTTATACCCATTATTCTTCAATATCTTCTATGAAATTCCTCCAAGTTTCACTCCTTGAATCGTCCCTGAAAAGGAGTTATAGAGAAAATGGCAGGCCTTGCTGAATTCTGGCCTATTTTGGAGAGCGAACTTGTAGAGCATGCTACGCATTGAATATTTGATATATGGTTATGAAACTCACACATAACATACTATGGACTGTAAAATTTCCAATGAAATTAGTCTCATAGAATTTGGACCCACTATGAATAATTTATGACTGTTTTTCACAGAACACATGTTTGATACTAGTTTCAAGACTAGTCAAAAACCCTATCTTCCACATAGTGTATCTTCAAAAATACAACGACCCAGAAGCCAAAATTTTTACCACATGTACCTTGATACGTCTTCAAAACATCCTCCAAGTTTCTCTATTTGAATAAATCTAGAAAATATGTTATAGCAAAAATTGTAAGATTACCTTTAAATAACATACCTTAGAACACATCATCATAGGACTTCATCCTCCCTTGGAATTTCTCCCTTCTTCACTTCATATTCCCTCTTAAATTCACCTCAAATATCCTTGGTTACCTCAGATAAAAATCACTTGAGTTGATGTAACAAATGAACTCTTAAGTGATTTATTTATACTAGATCTGACACCCTCTTTTTAGGGCCGACTTGACCCAAATAAAATTCAATTTAATTTTTAATGATTATTCCATTGAGGCTGACTTTACCAACAACATCCTTAATATTTATTTTAATATTCATTTCAATGGGGATGACTTGTAACTTCTTGTTTGCAACAAATTTTCTTTTTTAGTTAATTTGGGGTCGACTTGTCACTTCTTGTTACAATTGTTTAGGGCTTCTTAACCATACTTTGGGGATTCCATCTTCAAGAGGTAATATCTCCTCAACTATGAGGAACCACGTGGAATACCACCTACCATTGGAAATGTCGTTGGAAATGGAATGACAAGGACTATCCATCTATGAGGGTTTTGCATGCATTTACAATGTCCTTCACACTTTTTTTTCTTCAAACAACTTCAGGCTTCAAGACAACACCTCTAGGGATTCTTAACCATATTTCCAGGGATTCTTGTAGACTTCTTCAAAGCGTCTTCCCGTGAGGGTCGTGCTTAGAGATACACCATAAAGGGACCACTTTGGAGACTTCTCCAATTACACCCATCTCTTGGACTTGTTCTAGGGTTGACATCAATGACAACTAACTTTCCAACAGAAAAAACTTAGCTAGGGTCTCATGACTCCCTCTTAAGTTGTTTTGGTCTTTTGCATTATAATGTTAGTCTTGGTATGTGTAGGTCTAAGCTTTAGGTTTCGCTATTTTAATTAGGAAGCATTGTTGCAGCCCATGCAATCCACTTATGGGTGATTGTATATCATACCCTATCACTTGATACTCATAAATTAATAGCCCCCCAAACAGTTTGGTTCATATGTTTGTTGGAAGGTTTGTCTAAATATTATCTTAAACTCTATTTTGCTAATTATGACTATAGGTAGCTATTTAAGGCTTGCAATAAAAATCCAAGAGATTAACAAGACCTTGGTAACCTCTCAACTATTTTGTAACCTCTTTTGTACATATGCATATATATTCTCTTAAAAACAAACAATTTTAACAAGAATTTTACTGCCCATTATCAACATTTTCCATTGATTCCATGAAAACAAAAGGCCCCAAAGGTTTGGTTGTTTCTCCATTGAATTATGCATGAGGGCGAGCCAATGGCCATAACATCCTATCCATAGGGATATTGACATAAGTTGAGAGGCAAACAATGAATCACGATGCATTTCTTTATGTCGAAGGAGGTTTCCAACACAATATTTTTGGCTCAAAGGCTACATAAGGAGGCCTTATATTTAATTCTCCATTCTAGTATTTGTTATATATGGCACTGAATGTCCTATTTTTCCATCAGGGTGTCACTTTTCCTTATGATAGGAAGCATACTTATGGTATTCTTGTTTCCATCGCCATGAGGATTATATGAATGGTGGTGGACTAAACCTATTCAACTACACATTTATACTTCCTTCAACCCTTTAAAAGGTCTTTCATCTTTGCATGTAGAAAACATTGGTGGCAATGGTGAGCCAATATTGCTTGGATCTCAAAAATTCCTCTTGTTAGGAAACAATGTAAACCTAGGGTGTTTTCTAAGGATCCTTAAACCAAAGATCTTGTTGCACCATTGATTTTGTTGGTCAAGTAGTTGTACCCAATTTCATAGAGGAAAGAAACACCCAAGAAAAACCAATGGTACAAGGAGATGCTAGAGCCTAGAAAATTTAGAAGGGTGTCCAATGAAAGGAAGAAAAGGTTTGGAATACACTTCCTACTCTAATCTATGAGAGAAGAATGTGAAAAAATTAAAAACATAACAATTGATTTAATTCTCCATTCTAGTATTTGTTATATATGGCACTGGATGTCCTATTTGTCCATCAAGGTGTCACTTTGCCTTATGATAGGAAGCATATTTATGGTAGTCTTGTTTCCATTTCCATTAGGGCTATATGAATGGTGGTGGACTAAACCTATTCAACTACACATTTATACTTCCTTCGACCCTTTCAAAGGTCCTTCATCTTTGCATGTAGACAACATTGGTAGCAATGGTGAGCCAATAGTTCTTGGATCTCAAAAAATCTTCTTGTTAGGAAACAATGTAAACCTAGGGTTTTTGTTAAGGATCATTCCAAAGATATTGTTGCACCATTGATTTTGTTGGTCAGGTAGTTGTACCCAATTTCATAGAAGAAAGAAACACCCAAGAGAAACCAATGGTACAAGGAGATGCTAGAGCCTAGAAAATTTATAAGGGTGTCCAATGAAAAGAAGAAATTTTGTGGAATACACTTCATACTCTAATCTATGAGAGAAGAATATGCAAAAATTAAAAACATAACAATTGCAACAAAGAAATAAACAACAGACCATAAACAACTTTATTTCCTTGGAAAAACCCTTACTGGTTTATTTATGTACTTTGTTAAAGAGAAATGTTATCTAAAAATATTGACATGGTATCATGTTGTTGTTTAATGGAACCTTCATCAAATGTTGAAGTATGCCCACTCTATATGCTTCAAGCAGTGATGGTTAACGAAAATAAAACTATGGCTTATCGATCTCCTCTTACATTATTAAATATGCATCTAGTTTTCTTTTATATTTCCGTGTGTGCGCACATGCTCTTGCTTTCTCTCAATCTATGTTGGATAGTGAAGCCTTTCAACTTGACTATATTACTTTATTTTTTTAACAAGGATTACAAGGCATGTGTAGAGTTTATGTGGGCTCCATTTCTGGTTCAGCGGAGCATTAATCGCTAGAAGAAGAAAATTATACATCTGGACTTCATTGGGAAGAATGGGATTGACTGGAAACGAGTTGACGTCCTAGTTTTTGAGTCATAACATTGGTGGACTCATGACAATAGAGAACTGTAAGAACTATATTTAAATTTTCCATGTTATTAACTTAAGGATTATGACTTTTACTTTCGTAAGGGGGGAGAATGGGGAAACCCTAGCGCTCTGAAACAATCTCTCGGCACATCGCGCTGTAGGATCTAAACAAGTCGTTGCGCAACAACCACCTGCTAAGAACAGGCACAGACTGTCTCCGAGTCTGATCTGTCAGAATGAATCTGGAAGAGGGGGGCAAACCCCCCTCATATAGCAATGTTATGGCTAATGATCGATCGGGTACAAGAGAAAAACACGCATCCTTTGAGCCACCACTGCAGCTATGTGATCAACTTCTTTCTAGAGAACAAGAAATCAGGAGGGAAATGGACATGGAAGCCAGTACGTCCCATCCAAAAGCACCTCATGGGTGGGAGCCTGGTAAATGCATCCCACAAATGGACAAATCGCCGAGATACCTCATAATCTCAACAAGAGTGGGTGAACACATGTAGTTCATGAGAGAGCATGCCCTCGTTGGAAAGTTTCTAGGACTGTGGCCGTCCGAACGTTACCTAAACAGATGGATAAAACACTGGTGGAACCCTAAAGGAGACTACGAGGTTCAACTCAGCGCTAAAGGTTTTTTCACAATCATTCTGTACAACCTAGAAGACAGGGACCGAATATTTGAGAGTGGGCCATATTTCTACAACTCGGCAGGGTTATTCTTGTGATTCTGGATGGAACGATTCAACCCAGACAAGGAGGACTTCACAATGGCTCTAGTCTGGATCCGCCTATACTATTTGCCGCAAGAATTCTGGCTGGAGGAAATTTTGATGGGAATAGGGAACACAGTGGGTCACTACGTTAAAACCTCAGAAGCCACAAAGAAAAGGAAATACACTTCATATGCCTGAATATGTGTTTATATGAATATCTCTAAGGCTCTACTGGGATCAGTAACTTTGGAATATCAGGATGAAGATTGGCAACAAACGTTGGACTACGAACATATTCCTTTCTGATGCAGGAAATGCCATGAACAAAACCACCTCTTCAGAGACTTCCCTTTGAATAAGAAAGCTACCAAAGCAAGTGAGACCACACAAAAAGATGGCTTCACCACTGTCACATCCAGGAAAAAAAACCCTCCAAGAAAGCAGAATCCAGACCCCAAACCTAATATCGCGACCAAAAACTCCTATGAGATCCTGAATCAGCTATCGGAGGATGAAGAAATCCAAGATCCGCACAAAGAGCAGCAACAGGGTAAAGGAAAGAACCAAACCCCTTCCTCCTCTGGCCCAAATCGTGAAATCCACCCAGAAGAGAGGGGAGACGTAGATGGGGACACCTTAATGCAGTTGGATGAACGAGATCTAGCAGACATTGATCTAGAAAAACTTGAGGAGGCCCTCAATCAAAAGGATCTGCAAGCCCTACCTGAAGAGCAACTTCGAAAGGTACATAAAGTCTTTCTTAAATCCTCAGCAGGATCCACAACTCGCCTAGGTATAGCCACAGACTCAAGCTCAAACTCAAAAATAATACTGCGAGAGAACAAAAGAAGGGGGCGGAAATCAACACATCAACTCATCAAGGAGGTGGGAAATCTTATGCTCAACTCAGGGCAGATTCACAATCTCTTGGAGGGATACCTCCACCCAACACCATCCTTAGTATGATGAAGATCATCACCTAGAACATTAGAGGACTCAATGGTCGATCCAAAAAAAAGATCCTCCGAGACTGCATCAAAGCAGAACATCCAGATATTCTAATGTTACAGGAAACGAAATGTGTTGGGGCAGAAGCGGAAACCATCTTCCAACGCATTTGGAGAGGATGTGATTTTGTTCTAACAGACTCCACAGGGGCCTCAGGGGGTCTGGCCATACTATGGAACCCATGCAACATTACTCGAAGCAGATCTTTCTCTACAATAGGCACAATAACGGCCCACTTCGAGGTCATGGGTTTGAATCAGGAGGGGGCTATCACAAACGTCTATGGACCCCAAAGCCAACAGGGAAAATACAAACTCCTGGAGTGGCTAGCCCTTATCAAAACTTTGTTGACCACACCCAACTGGATCTTAGGCGGTGACTTCAATATGATCGTGTCACTGGAAGAAAAAACAGGAGGGAGTAAACGGCTTGAGCAAGATAGTGGTAAGTTCAAAACCCTCATCGATCAACTAAAGCTAGTAGACATTGAAAACAACAATGGCAACTTCACCTAGTCCAACCGTAGGTCAGAAAACCAACACGTTGCCTGTCGTCTGGACCGTTTCATTGTGGCTGAAGAACTAATTGAAGAAGCCCCTTGTATGGAAAGTCTCATTCTCCCAAAATCCGGCTCGGACCATTGGCCAATTGCCTTTAATATAGAAACAGGGGCAACACCCAAATACAAACCCTTTCGGTTTGAGAAATTCTAGCTCTCACACCCAGACTTTCATTAGCTTGCAAAATCCTGGTGGGCTCAAGAAGAAATAGATCATGGCACAAGCATGTACAAATTCCAGCAGCGCCTCAAAAACTTCAAGCAAGCGCTGAAGCACTGGAACAAGAACACCTTCGGGAACATATTTCAAAGCATACAGGACATAGAGAACAAACTAGGGGAGATACAAAAAAATTTCATTTCAGGAACACGAACTGTTGAAATAATGAAAGAGGAGGAGGAGCTTCAAGCGAAACTAGAAGAGAGGAGAAAGCAAGAGGAAATTTTGTGGAGGCATAAATCCAGGGTACAATGGCTCAAAGAGGGGGAAAAGAACACAAAGTTCTTCCACAGAGTAATGGTGCATCACCAACTCATTAACAAAATTACTCATCTAGAGGATGGCCAGGGTAATCCAATCAGAGAACATACCCAAATAGAAGAAGAACTTAACAACTATTATCGTGACCTCCTCACGGAAACCATGGAGGATAGAAAAACAACAATCAGGCAAGTAACCAATCACATACCCTCTATGGTGACTCCTGAACAGAATGCAACCCTGATGTGACCTGTCACCCAAGAAGAAGTGGACCAAGCAGTACAAGCTATGCCCTCAGGAAAGGCCCCAGGTCCGGATGGATTCACCACTGACTTCTTCCATCATTTTTGGGACCTAATTAGGGAAGAAGTTTGGGAGGTAGTAGACGAATCGCATACCCCAGGCCAAGTCATCCCTACCCTCGATGCTACTTTTCTCACCCTAATTCCAAAAGAGGAGTGGGTTTGTGCTCCTTATCAATTAGACAAGGTGACCCCTTATCGCCCTTTTTGTTTGTGCTCCTAGCGGAAGGACTGGGCCGCTATATCAAGTCATCGGTCCTAGAAGGATCTCTCAAAGGCCTACCTCTGCACAATATCCAACCTACACCCTCACATAGTCAATTTGTTGATGACACCCTACTCATGAACTCCCCAACCGTAAGAGAGGCAAACAAGCTTAGTTCCATCCTCTCTGACTTCACATAGGCGTCAGGCGTGACTCTCAACCTAGACAAATCCAAACTCTACTTCTTCAACACTCCTTCAAATGTCATTTACAAAATCATAACAAAGGTGGTTGTGAACCGCCTCAATCCAATTCAACCCTTTGTCATATCCAAGGAACAAGCAAGGTACGTAGAAGACAGACAAATTATGGACAACATCATTTTGGCTCATGAGATCATCCATTCTCTCAAGTCGACAAAAATTCCAGGTATGCTAATCAAACTTGATCTTTCAAAGGCTTTTGATAGAGTCAGCTGGAAATATATTCGAGCCATTTTAGATTCGTTTGGATTTGATCAACAATGGGTAAATTGGATCCTAAACCTTACCTCCTCAACCTTCTTCTCCATCCTAGTCAATGGGGTCCCATCTCAACCGTTCTCACCGTCCATAGGTATTAGACAAGGTGACCCCTTATCGCCCTTTTTGTTTGTGCTCCTAGCGGAAGGACTGGGCCGCTATATCAAGTCATCGGTCCTAGAAGGATCTCTCAAAGGCCTACCTCTGCACAATATCCAACCTGCACCCTCACATAGTCAATTTGTTGATGACACCCTACTCATGAACTCCCCAACCGTAAGAGAGGCAAACAAGCTTAGTTCCATCCTCTCTGACTTCACATAGGCGTCAGACATGACTCTCAACCTAGAAAAATCCAAACTCTACTTCTTCAACACTCCGTCAACTGTCCAAATTCATATCTCCAGACTCCTTGGAATACCCAAGAGCTCCCTTCCGTCCAACTACTTAGGCATTCCTCTAACGGGCACAATGGCCAGATCCATTTCCTGGGACAACCTTCTTCTTTCCATCTCCAACAGGCTGAGAAATTGGACCTTCAGACCCCTCAATATCGCAGTCAGGCTGGTCCTACTCAAGTCTTTCCTTCAAACCCTGCCCACCTACCTTTTCACTGCCCTTGTGGCCCTTAAGCAGGTCATCAAAACAATAAGGAACCTTCAACGAAATTTCCTCTGGCATGGACACCAACCAAATAAGAAGTGGGCGTTAGTAGGATGGGACAAGATCTACACACCAAAAAGTATGGGAGGGTTGGGACTCCGAGATCCAGGGAAACTCAACCAAGTAATGGGAGCCAAAATGTTGTGGAGATGGTTAAATACACCAACATCTCTATGGGCGCAAATATGGAAGCAGAAGTACGCTCCTCTCACACAAGAAAACCATCTCATCAGACACAATGTTCAAATACAGGGATCTAACATCTGGAACACAACATGGAAAACAAAGACCTGGTGCAAAATCATGCCTTATGGGAGGTCCGAAATGGAGAAAGTGTTATGTTTTGGCAGGACTCGTGGCAACAACTCAAACCACTAAGTGACCTGGAAGAGCTACACCCCCTCAAACAAGCGCTAAACCAAGACACACTTCTGAGGGTGAAAGATCTTTGGAAACCCACAGATCAGAGGCAACAATGGCATCATTGGAAAACCTCTAATCAGGAATTGGGGGTCCTAGAGGATCTAAACCTGCAAGCTTGGCAACACTATTCAAGTCACCGGAAAATCCCCAATCGAGAAGGCCCGAATATTGTTTGATGGGGACACTCCACTACTGGCAACTTCTCAGTCAAAGAAGCCTACTACCTACAAGGCAACTACCAGAATCAAGACAGGGAGAACATATGGAACAAGGTTTGGAACCTGGTGCTATGGCCCAAGGTGTCCACCTTCCTCTGGCTTATTGCACACAACAGAGTCCTAACCTGGGACAACCTCAAGAAATGAGGCTTCATTGGACCCTCAATATGAGTCTTATGCCTCCAATAAGAGGAAACCAAGGAAAATTTATTCAACAAATGTTCCTTCAGTCAGTGGATTTGGGACCAAGGAGCTCAAATAATGCACCGATCCAATCAAAACAGGAGAAGCATCAGTGATACGCTTGAAAATTGGGACTCGATCATCTACAACAATCCTCTGTTGGAATACATTTGGCAACTCCTCCCAGGATTCATCCTCTGGAAAATTTGGAAAGAACGAAACAAAAGAATCTTTCACTCCAAAGCCTCCACACAGGGCTTAACTTGGGAAAAAATTGTCACACTGGTCAAGGAAACAATCAGAAGCAAGCCCTGGAAACCAGAAGACCTAAAATGAGACCCGGAGGAGCAATCCATACTCCACAGCTGGTAGCCTAACCTGACCAATCAATTGACGATAAAGGCACCTAAACATCATCATAGCAGCCCAATCATCCAGACCCCTCCTCCAACATATTTCATAATGATCAACTTCGATGGGGCATCCAAAGGGAACCCGGGACCAACGGGATATGGAGCCACACTCAGAAACTCCAACGGAGAGATCCTCTGTTTGGTGGCAGGTTACTTGGGGGAAACCACAAACAATGCAACAGAGCTAACGATCCTCTTGCGGGGTCTCCAAGGAGCAATCGATAGACATCGTCACAAGCTCATCCTGGAGGGGGACTCACAAATTGTCATCCAGCTAATCACCAAAATCCTCCATGGGGAAAACCCGTTGAAAATCTCACCCAGCTGACGACTCTCAGGGCTGCTAGAGGAATTCAAAATCCTCCTTCAA
This sequence comes from Picea sitchensis, assembly GCA_010110895.2. NCBI lineage: Eukaryota > Viridiplantae > Streptophyta > Pinopsida > Pinales > Pinaceae > Picea > Picea sitchensis. The sequence continues at coordinate 14,657 of SNQJ01S0051845.1, forward strand.
ACTAACCTCAACATCATACCCTCTCATGCGAAAAGAGAAGCAAACAGGGTAGTGGACTGTTTGGAAAATGAAGGGGTAGAAAAGGAGACAGACCACATATACTAGGAAGCACACACCACTGGAAGCATCTTAGATCGATGTCACGCTTTGGCCAACAAAGATCTCCAACCCCCGGATGGGGTGCCACGTCGAGGAGGAAGGACACGCGGGAATGAGAGGGGTAGAGGCATAATTAATGGCCACCGGCTCCCATCTCCTCACCATTAAGATGGGAGTGAGCCCGAGCAGCATACACCAACGGCCGAAGCCTCTCACGCGAGTGAAGAAGATGACAGATCAATGCACTAAAAATTTATCCTTAATGGCTAGGGTTGTCACGGTCACCTTCATCCTTATCAGTTGACCTGAGGGATATGCGATGCATTTGGAAATTAAAAGCCCGAAGGCCAAACCTTCGGACTGTGGGAGCAGGGATACTCATCCAGTCGGCATTTCAGTTATAGCTCTGCTTCTCCACATGCCGAGAGCAAGGGGTCGGCCTCGCAGAGGCGCGGCGTGGTATGCATCTGACTACCGAAGAAAGCGGCAGAAGAAGTTCGAAAAATATCTGGATTTGTCATGCACTCGAAGAAACAGGAAGTCGGGGAGAACCAGAACGCCTCCCATGACGTATGTGGAGGAGATTGTTCCAGACAAACCCATCCAGGTGCCTCCAAAACATTTCCTCTTCACTGTCCCAGATAATTGGGATGTCCACACCTATTTCGTGAACGATGCCAAGCCTCAGGCTCCATGAATGACATACAGTCGCAAGGAAGATGACCCAACAGGGGTATACACAACCTGCTATGTTGAGGAAGAATTATCGGGCAACACCGACGAAAAGGAAAATTCAACAAGCAGCGAAATTCTAGGGGAAGCGGCACAGCAGGACAGGCTGCATGGACAGCAAGGTGGCAACGCAAATGAATACACAGAGAAGGTTGATGCACTGGACCAGCTTCCACTCCTCCACCCGGAGCATCTGAAATTGATTTTTGAAACACACAACATGGTGGAAGACCAAATCCACAGGGCCATCCAAATCAGTCAACGCCTTGACATGATGTACGCAGCTTACTCCAACACTTCTCCAAGTTGGCAATGCCCTACGTGTGCTCAGGCCTACACGATTCCAGTCAGAATGGGAAAGAACGACAAAGACAACGAGCACACCGGGTAAAAGGATTTGTCAATGATCATAGTTAGAAATTCTCTTTTGTTTCAAACCAGAGCTTTAGCTCAGTTAGACTATACTTATGTTGCCAGTAGTAAATTAGGGAACAGACTTAAACTAATTGCGGCCATGCGTCCTGGTTTCCTTCGGGCAGGGCGGATGGCAACCTGGTTATTTTGGTTTGAAAACAAGTGGCATGGAACGACCAACTGTCTCGGTTTCCTTTTTAGGCATGACAACTGGCGCTGCAAACGATTATGTAAACCTGCAACGTTAATATAACAGGATCCTCCTTTTTTACTTAAGGATTATTAAAAAGTTTTTTATAAAATATGAACTCTTTTTAATTATTAATGGTGAGGTTTCATGCACTTTATGAATGGGATAGTATTTTCCTATTGATTTGAGAGTTTGCAAAATTATTTAGTGTGGTTGTGTTTAATATATTGTTTATGGTTTATTATGTTTCATGATCATGTTTAATATGTCGCTTATCGTTTATTATGTTCTATCATTTAAAAGTTTAGTTTAGGTGAGGAAAGATAAAAATCCCATAAGGATGTTTTGATGGAAACCAAAGTTCACATAAACCAACTGAAGTACTTATCACGACAAAAAGTAATTTTCTTTTAATAAAGTTTAAAAAATAATGTAAATAAAAAAATGTAAATGATATAAATTAAATTAAAGTTTTAAAGATGAAGCCAGATACCATTAATGAATTCAAACAACAAGCCAACATTGCCAGGAAGAAGATTCATGGATGGAATGGATGCCCAGTAAGCATTGACCCAGCCAGACTCCATTGCTAGGAGATCCCTCCCTACCTTAACTTTCATGTTAGTCCCTGTTACCCCACTGCATAGTTACCCACCTGAATAACTAGACCTTGTCTCCCTATACCACGAACTTCATTAATCGCTTAGTCGGTACTTACATACGTTCTCTTCTTAGGAACGGATGGATCAACCAACCGTACCCTTTCTTTCTTACTACCTTTCCACAATACGTCCTTACTCACCATAATACTTAGACCTTTCTCCATATACCACTTGCTTAGTAGGAAAAAACTACTCCTCCCAGTTTTTATCAATTAAATCTTCTCATTAGAGAAATAATTTGAACATTAAAAAAAAATACACTAAATAAAATAACACAAAAATAACACAAAAATATCCAGAAAACAACAATTAATAAACAACTATCTTTGAGAAGAAACGTGGCTACTACACACATCTATTATAAACTATTACCTTAAAATATCTATATTACCCTAAAACATATATAAGAGGCAAAGTATAAACCAAGGGAAACATAACATACGACCCCACATTTCCTTATCCATCAATATATATGTGATGCAAATGCAAAGCGACAAAACGGCGGCTGTAGAATGAAATTACAGAGCATCCCACTATTTGCTTTTTAATTGAGCCTTGATTTATTTTATCAGATCGTTCACAAACTTTTATGAGACTGCCAAATCAATCAATACCCAGATTACACTGGACCATATTTTAAATCACATTGAAACAAACAAAAACCAGAGATTTTCGCCAGTATTTGAAGACATCGTAACAAAAGAACACGTTTTAAACTTTGGAAAAAAATCAAAAGAATATGTACAATCTAATACAGGAGGCGTCTATTGTCATAATAGACGCTGTGTTCCCTGCGCCTAAATCTACTTTTACTCCCCTGCCTCCTCTGCGTATTTATGGGCCATTTAGTAGCTGGACAATTACAAAAAAAATTATACCAATGTCTTGCAGGATCTGGTAACCGGATCCCACATAGCTGGCAGCAGAAATTCCCGTCCATTAACTCCGTGGGCATTGTAGCTTGCCCCCGCCGTTTTATCCACCAGTAGCTGCCCCGGGAACCCCGGATAAGCCCCTTTTCCATATATTCCCGGGCAGGCAGAGACGACCTCCAAAGGTGCAGCGGCGTCGCCCTGGATGTAGCCGGTTTTGAAGGGATTGGTCACTGCTCCTGCAAGAACGGTGGCGATGTTGATGATCATTCCATCGATGCCCATGTCACCGTTCGGTGCCACCAGGGGAGGAGTCTGGGGGCCGTAGATGGGCCATGAAGTAGCCGGTTTTTAACCTTTTGAACTCCCCACCGAGTTTTTCACGAACATTACGACACACCTATATGAGCGCTTCACCTTTCTAGATAATTTAAGGGTATGCTTTTGTATGTGATATGAAATTTTGCACTAAAATGAATCATATATATTAAAACATTAATTATAAACAAATGGTATAATATATTTCAATAAATTTAAACATAGTTTAAATTTACATTATTTATTGAAAATAAAAAATCTTATACTACTAACACAGATATGAATCAACGACTCTTATTGAGTTTCGCCCCCCTAACATACACAATGTTTAATAAAAGTGAGGGGTATGAAACCACATGGTTTTTGGTCTCACCACATGTCAACAAGAGAATGATTTCGGTCTCCTGGATGGTTTTTAAAACCGCTACATGATCCCCAAAAAATCCTTTATTGTAAATTTTAAAAGGGAAATATGACGATGACTGGATGATGACACAACAGTGACACAACAACGACATGATAGCCACATGGAAGTGACATGGAAATGAATGGACATAATGACATCAGGTGATGTAATATTGAAATGACATTTTATAAATTTTAAATATATTTTAAATCGTCTTTTCAATCAATTAAAAATCACCATGTATTCACAAGTTAATTTAAAGGATTCAAGGTAAAAGTCGTGGTTAAAAGAACATAAATTGTAGTAAAAAGTGTCGATTTCCCTATTTGAATGCACGAGGAAAACATTGTTGGGATTTCTCAGTGAAGGTGCAATCAAAGTCAGAATCCTCCAGATTGAAGAATTTTCCAGGTATTTCAAAGTTTTTCTCATTTCAATTAAAAATGAAATCCTCTAAGTCTATTAAAGTCAAAAGGGTGTTTTATGTTGAAGAACAAGATCTAGATGATATGGATGATGAAGTGTACGACACTGTGTAGTCTTTGATTTATTCAAAATACATCAATTATCCCTACAACGTTTCAAAGACCTCCATGATTTTTACCATGTATGGGAATCTGATTTGGAAAAATTCATAGTTCCTCAAACATAGAATTTTCTAGAATTTGTCTTGGGGTTCCCTAAACTATGTGTCAATCTCAAAGGTTTGTTATATCAAAAAATTGGGTCGATATCATTTGTGTTAAATTCTTAATCTATTCTTGAAATGTTAAAAGTGGTTTAAAACCCTGAAATTCAAATTATGAATGAAGAAGCATTAGCTTCATACTTTAAGGAATTAAGTCCCCAGGATAAAGCTAGTTTGCTTCAATTCTTTTTAGACAAAGATACCGATGTTCTTGAAAATGATTTAACCGATGAGAGCAATATATTTTATGAGATTGTTAGACAGGTTATAACGATGATAAGTGCAATTTTAGGTTATGGTAGTGACAAAGTTGTTGATGAGAAAATCCTAGGACTTATGACATCCATTTGTCCTTTTAATATTAATCCCTGATCAAATTCAATTATGCCCAATATCTAGATGATGTTATTCATTCTCAATTACAAGAATCTAGACCAACATATATTGTAGATACTAGTCTTATTTGGTGCACTTATTCCTCTATTTTTAGACTGCTAAATTTCAGCATCTTGGATTGAAAATTGAAGATGAAATGGGAAATGTTGCCTCAGTCATTCATTGGACTTCTTTAATTAGAAGGAAAAATCAAAATGTAGGGTTATTTGAGTTTATTAACCGAATCATGTTACTCTATTATTCATGAAGAAGTTCCTCCTAGAATGTTCCCCGAGTGTACGAAACTATTACAACTAAGGCCTGACACTAAACTGGGAGATTGATATTTATTTCAAGATCACATAGAAATCATAATCTATGGTGTTGAGGTTCAGCCTTTCATGTTACCTAAATTTTTAACAATAAGAATCTTTGCTTTAGAATATATAAGACAAAGATTGAATTCTAATTATATCCATTTTTTTTCCAAGAAATAAAAGGTAAATTTTAGGTTGAAAAAAGAAGTAGGACCATTTATTGTAAATACTAGAG
>SNQJ01S0051846.1:0-16183 GCA_010110895.2 Picea sitchensis
TCTTCAAGGTATACCTTACTAGTTTCAATGTTTCACCTAGTATGACTCTTGTAATAATTCTTACATGCTCACTAATAGTAGCTTCATTTATCACTTTTGGTCCTTCAAAAATCCTAAGTTCTCTCCTCTATTTCACACTTGTGAAATCCTGTAGGTCACTCTCGATAAGTGCTTAAACATTTTTATTCTTCCTCAAACCACCTATCATCATCCCACACCACACCACACTTGACCTCTGTACCTCCTTTCTTATTCAATTAATAGTCCAAATATGTTCCCCCCCTCATAATTATTCGGCATATATATTTATTGTTGTTGGGATTTCACAATTTAATACAACCTCATTTACTCAACAAACTCCTACATACATTTACATTGTCTTATCTGCTACATAGGATAATGGTTCCTAGACTAAGGTCTCCAAAAATAAACTAGAATTGTTGCATGTAATTGTAAACCATGAAGATGAAGAAGAAAATAATCACAACAATTTGCAACATAGTTCATTTCACAACCATAAGAAATGTACAATCAACAATGTTTCTCCTAATGATTCACTTCTTCAAACAAACACAAATATGCAAGGAAAATTGAGAAACTAGTTCAGTCAACGTATGGTACCATTTTGGCACATGCTATCCCATCGAATTTTGTCAATGAACGAAGCATTGTGGATATGTTCAATAGAATTTGGGAGAAAGAATCTTCTAAGAACATGCAGCTCAAAGGATCTAATATTAGTTTCTTTATTTCCAGTGTGGATGATCAACATGAAATACTAGACACTACAACCAAGGATTCACATGAGTAGCCCAAGAAAAATGAGTCTAGAGAAGGAAATGGAAAATGATCATTCCAATTGATGAATGTTTTTAACTTGCACAATGTGAATGGATTAGTTGATCTACTACCATTAATTTGAATAAATGATGGCATTTTTATAATTTCTAATATAAAATCAAAATATCCAATATTAATTGGTTGTATGACTTATTTTTGAGTTAGTATGACTTATTTTTGAGTTAGTATTACTTATTATATTTGTTGCACATGGCAGAGTTATATTTTCTTGTACAGGGCAGTTGGTTATTACTAGATACTTACTTACAATTTCAATTATTGAGTTAGGTGGTTTCAATTTGCTAGTGATATGGTGTACATGGAAAATATTTCCTAGTATGGTGTTGTGTTCCTCCATTTTTTTCCTAGTGATAACATTTTCATCAAAACAACTTATAGTTGTCATTTTGTTTTTCGTTTTGTGAGGTGTGCTCCAAATATTTTTTTCATGTGATTCCATGCCATTAGTACCGTCAAGGTGTCTTTTTGGGTGATTTCCTATCCATATTATCAATAGAAGTGGTTTTAAAGTTTTTAATGGAATAAACAACATCAATTCCTTTTAGGGCCAAGTCATAGTGGGGAAACATAGTCTAAAGGACTATGTTGTTGGGTTTCCATTTTCATTTCTATAGGTTTTGGGTAAATTAAGCACACTTTTGAAAGTGAGAATGTCCATGATAAAATCATTAGTAATATTGTCCATGATCTTGACAATCATGTAATATCCCCAAGCTGTAAATACATATATGTACATATGTTTTTATATGTTGTTCAGCTAGTATGATTTTTGAGTTAGAGTGCCTATGTATGTATGTTTTTGGATGCAGTGCGTGTATGATACTAGGATGAAGAGCCTATATGATACAAATCTAGTGAGCCTGAAATTATACATTGTAATCACACTCATCATATTAATAGAATAAGTCATTGTTGAATACTAAGTGAGATAGGGTAGTATGGGGGGATAACACTCCACGAGAGGAAAAGGGGGCTAGCGATTAAGAAAATGGGCTAACGCAAGGGGGGATAAGAAAAAGATATTAAATTGTTCCTATGTCTCAATCCTAATTATTATTTCATGAATATATACTAATTTCCTAAAGGTGGGACAAATTTCCAAGTGAAGGGAAAAACAGTCCTTATATGCCACTTGTGAAGTTCAAGCCATGCATATATAATATTTGTCTTAAATGGAAAAGGAATAATTCCAATAATTATTGTTTCCTTTCCATGTTGGGGTGAGGGAGTGATCCATTGTAACCTTGTTTTGTTGTGAAACCTAATAATCCTAGGTGGATTTGGGTGAACAATTCTCCTTGGGATGCATTGGGAAAGGATAGAGTCCTAGAGGGAGAATTTTTGGGGATAGGTTTCCCTAGGTGTGAGGCTTAGAGTGTACTTGCAGAATCCATTATACAAGTTGTAGTTATTGGAACCATATATCTCTGAGACCTCCTAGCTAGCCTGTGCTAGAGATGTGGAAAGGAAGACAACCCGAGGGACTGTGGAGTAGAGAAGGGGTTACACTTCCTTGGGTTGTGTAGGATGATGAGGAATGAGAGGTTGTAAGTTGGAATTACTGTTGGAGTTTAGTACATTGGCATATCTATTGATTGTGTACATTTTGAGACCTTAGTTGGCCTAGAGAGAGTTCCCTTTTCTTGGTGGAGTAACATCCCCTACTCGGGGGTTACCTGCTATTGAGAGAACTAGAACAAAATTGTATATGGCTAGGTGGAATTTCTAAGGTGTGCATCTAGTTGGTTCTTTTATAAAATAAAAGTGTCATGTTTATATGTGATTTTATTGTTGTGTATAATGTGTATTTACATGTTTAATTTCTATGGAAGTTTTATTGAATAAGATGCACATTATATTTATGGTATTTATATGGTTATGCATGAGACTGTATGTTCTTAACTTGCATAATTGTATCATATGTAGGGAATATTGTTACATTTTGGTATTAGAGCCTAGACAAGGGTGTGCCTATGTCACAAAATAGTATCAGAGCCCTATTGGGAATAATTAATTATAGTATCAAAGAATTAGTGAGTACGGTTAAAATATTTAAAAACAAAATAGTATGGACAGAGTCTGATTTAGGAGTAATATGGGTCAAATGGGTATTATGGGTGCATTGAAAGACACAACCGTATTATATTGGTCATTTTCCATAACATTTTTATGCTAATGGTATGTTTCTCTTCCCATACAAATGAACCTAACTATCTGGACTTAGTTTCCTTCCTCCTATGAATGGCTTGGTTCAATGACAAACTATGTCCAAGTGTTGAATTGGGTTCATTTCGAGTAGGAGTTATGCTATTGATGTAACATCCCTCTCTTGTGCACACATGATTTGACTTATTCTTTTAGGACACTTGCGTGCAAGTGATCCGGTTTATTATATGATTGTTGTTTTTGCTTATAGATTATGATGATGATGTTGTGGATATAATGATATGTTATTTGATTATATATGTATCGATAGGTGCTATTGACGGGTTTCTCCTGAGTGTCCAGGACATTTGATATATTGGGGATGTCGATTGCATCGATGGACCTCCTTGGACTCCGGATCGAGTCGGGGAGTGGATTGTATATGGTTTGGGTATTTCTTTTTATGCATATGTGACATATGTTCAAGTATATCATGATGATGTTTATGGACTGTTGAAATGTTTCATTGATGGATGCATGATGACGATTGCTTGCTAATCAAACTCACATTAGGAGTAAAGGGGCCATGAACAAAAACCATAGATATTGAGGAAGAGGTGTGGAAGAAACCCTACCAAAGCCTACTAGCACTCCCGCCATGGATCAAACTATAGGTTAACGATTACATAATTTGATAGATCCATAATGTTGTGATGGAAGACTGATACATTCATTCACAAATATTCTAAGGGGCGTGCAATAAGGAAGGTTCCTTACTCCTTAGAGGACCTTAGTCTCCCACAAGGTCTCCTGATGGAGTATTGACTCCAAGGGTTGGATGTCTACCAAAATTAGTCAAAATATGAGTGGCAACCTTGGATCACATAGTGCGTCTTGAAGGGCATGTCGCATAAATGAAACATGAATAAACACGAGTGGCACCCTTGAAACACATAGTGCATCCTGAAGGGCACATCACGATTTTTAACACTGGTGAGTCAATGAACCTAGGTACCTATAAAACAATATCTTATTTTGACTTGGTCAACCTTAAAATAAATCTTGTATGAGCAAAGTTTAATAATTATAAAATTTCCATTAAAAACAATTTTTTTAAGCCTAGTTGAAATTAGAGCATAGGTCTAAATGGGGTATAAGGACTAAAAACTAANGGGATGAAGTAAAAACAAATTTAAAATTTAAAGGAGGAATAATTAACTAATTTTCTTTTATTGTTTTTTATGTGCAAAACTTACTAAATTCAAAGTTAGACAAAAAGGGAAATTAAATGCAAAGGGAAATGTGCAACATGGAAAGGAATCTAGTCTAGAGAACTTTCCCTAAATGAAGTCAACTAAGATTTAAGAAAGGCGTAAATCATTAAGGCAATGTGAGGGAATAAAGGGACATCAAGGAGCGTTTTTAGGAACACTTTTAGGTTGGTGAGTGAAATTGGCAATTTAATTTAATTAATAAAGTGGATTTCTAGTTCAACTAAGGGATTGGGTGACAAGTGTACGGGGAAGAATAATTCCTAATAAAAATTTAATAAAAATAAATTAATGTGCATTTTGGCAAGGGACACTTAGAGAAATCTATAAAAGAAATGGCAGAGGAGGAGAATGGATCACGACTAGTATGCATAAGGTTATGCTACCATATTTTTCTCTTGAATGATTTTTCTTGTGGGAGTTGGGATACCTAGCTAGAATAGAGAGTGGTAGCTTGACCTTGCGAGGCGAGCTATGTTGGGGTGAGAAAAATGTATAAATATTCTCCTTGATACTTTGGTTTGTGATATACTCTTTGTTGACTTTTCTATTAGTTTGAAGAAATTAGGGAAGAAAATGGTTAAAAATCTCTTAGGAAATAATATTAAATGATATTAGATATTTTTTGAACTTTGGTTTGAATTGTTTTGATTTTATGAAGAAATGGACAATTGTTCTTAACTAAAGATAATTAAGAATATCATGAAGATGCACACACCATTGAAGATCGAAGAAATCAGACACAAAATAGTTCAAAGGAAGATTGACTTTTTATCTTGCAATCTTCATAAATAGTAAAAGAAATCCTGAGGATCTCTCGATCCTCGTGATAGATTAATTTACTTATCTCATTGTAATATTTAAAGAATAGTGAACGATAGAGCTATGACTAGAATTCAAATCTCTTAATTGTTGACACGTTGTACAACAATCCCATTGTAAATGACTTATCAATTATGGAATTAACAGAAGCTTCAATCATTTTGATCATTTCTGCATATTGATTTTTCCATAGCAGTATCTTTTGAAGACTGTGGGTCTAGACGATAGGAGATATTGTCTCATATGTAATATTATCAATTTTGTTATAGTTTTTTTATTTAATGTTCCGTTCAACAATTAAGATAGACTCGTTAATATGTTGATTATTTTATACATTGGTTGTGTTGTTCCATTTGTAGAGAGTAGATGTTCCATTTGAAGATTATCGATTGTTGTTCGATTTTCATTTGTTGTCAATTTATCACTTGTGGATTCCTTTCATTAAATTTGCATTTGATATTCCTTTCATTAAATTTGCATTTGATGTTCCTTTCATTAAATACCCATTTCTTGTTTCTTTCATTAAATTCACATTTGTTGTTCCTTTCGTTTAATTCACATTTGTTGTTCCTTCTTAAATATTTTGTAGATCGCTATTCCTTTCCAATAGATTAATTAGTCATTGAGAGATTGATTCATTAAGTGTTTTCATAAACTAAATTGCTCTTTCTTGGGTAGACGAATAAATTCAGTAATTGGTTGATGTTTTGATTTATGGTGTGTTTTTTCTTAAAATGTATTTATGTTGATTGAGTTATTAGTTTCAGAGTTTTTAGTCAATGTGTGAAGTAATTGATTATTGCAGTAATTTAGATTGATTCATATTTGTTGTAACTGAATTATCTACACGATTTAAACCTCTACGACTATCTACATAGATATTGCTGACAATCTTGAAAGAAAGACGAATCTTCGATTGATAAAACTAATGTCAGACTAAGGTTGTTTTTAGGAAATCTTTAGAGCCCAACATTTTTGCAACATTGTCGGGGAGAATATAAAAGATAGTATAGGTTGCGTCTCTTAAAGGATGAGGTATTGAAAATGGAAGGTAAGAACCTACGTAGGCAACAAGTAAAATTCTTGTGCCAACGCCTACCTTTGGGTGATGCATAGAGGTTACATAGGTGCATAGAATTTGTGTTAGTGTGTATGAATAAGAAGAAAGAATATGAAAAACAAAAGCCCTTACAAAAAACTACAAAATCTCAGGGCTCGGTGCCCCCTGGAAGGAGCACTTTTATAGACGAAACTATCCAAAAAGTTGAATCTCAAGCCTTGGTTGGACCTTGAAAAGGTTCTACTTGAGTCCCTCAAGCAACAAATTCACCAACTGCAGCTCATGCTGAGGTTCATAACAAAACTGAAGGAACTGAATAGAGTTTTGAAAATACACATGCTCCACTTTCCAGTCCTTTAGGCGAGGAAAATTCTTGTAATCTGAGAGGAGGAGAAGGGGAGACTAATGGAATTACTGAGGAAAACCCACAACCACTTGAACCTAGTTCTCTTGTGATTTTGGAAGGAGAAGGAACACCGAAAATCCTAGACATAAGTAGCGTGATCAAATCTCCTAAGGGACCAAGTAATCAACCACCCTGAATAGAACACCTAGACCAAGAAATCCCTGAAGATTATTGGTATATTTTAAACCAGATGACACAACAAAATCAACCGCGACCCCAGACTTCCACTTTGGATTATCCTATAGTTGATATGGTTGCTAATGCCCCAATGGAATCCATTCCACTAAAAAATCTTCCAACCTTCAATGTATTGATCTCAAAGGACCCTGATGCATTCTTATTCGAGTTTGATGTCCTGTGTAGAGGCTATGAGTATACCTCTGAACCCCAGAAACTAAATCTATTTCCTTCCACTTTGAAAGGAGCTACTTAGGATGGTTTATGGGACTAGGGGGAGGAACTATAAATTCATGGGATGAAATGAAACAAGACTTCCTTATGAAATATCAAGACTATTGTAGAACCAAGGATTTAAAGGATGAAATATTTAAAATGATTACAAAAGAAAATGAAACATTGGAAGAATATGTTGAAATATTTCAATATAACCTACAGTGATCACCTTATGGTACACTACCAGGTGAGGTACTTAAATCCACTCTAATAAAAGGTATGAAGGATGAATGGGTAGATACGTTAAATTTGATGGGAAAAGGTGTTATTTTATCAAGAAACGTATGACGAAATTGTCCAATTGTGTATCAGGTGTTCGCGTGGTAGCACATGAACCAGATCAAGGATATGAACCCCCATCACCAGAAATAACAATATTACTAGTGGGAGTGTCACCCAAGCAAAAATTGGTAATCTTTTAGAAAATTTTAAAACAAACATTTTGGGTACTCTGACTACCCAATTGGATGTTCTGCATGTTAAACAGAAACAAGCGGAGGCAGAACAGTCATTGGCTATATTTTTCCCACGGTGCAAGAGGAAACATGGTTCAAGGGAGTGTCCCTTGGACGTGGTTCGGACCTGCGCCATCTGTTCCAAAGACCATGAGACAGAGCAATGTCCATCACTCCTAATATTAAAAGTTGTCTTTAAAGAACTAGAAGAGGAGACATAACTAGTATATATGATGGCTCAGCGTCATCAGTGGCAGGCTTGCCCCCAAGTATGCTAAAAGATCCTTCTTATTTCTTTCCTAGATATTATAATCAACAACATAATTATGGAAACACATGGTAGGGCCAACCATTTGCTAACCCCACTTGGAAGTCCCAATAATATCCTACTGCACCCTAGCCAAATCAACCAGTTTCCAATCCTACTTGGACCAATTTGCAATACTCTACCCCATTTTGGAAGAATTCAAAGAATAGCCCCTACCCTTCACAGTGGACTAGAACAACTACCCAAGCCCCCAATTGGACTCAAAACTGGCAGCGCCCCATGGGATTGACCAATCATCCTATGGGAATGGTTACTCAATCTCAGCCCACTTTACAAGCTCCACTTTAGTTGCCCCAAAATCCCCAACCTCAAATGCACCCTCAATTACCAGCTCAACCCAACATGAATCCTAATAACAGACTAGTCCAATTCGTGCAAATTGTCGAGAATTTGGAGGGTGAAACAAACTCTATAGGGTGCAATGAACTTCGGTTGACATCAGGGCGTGTAATTTCTCTCGAGGAAAGTGACATTCATAAAGAACAAGAGAATGAGAATGATATACAACCACAATAAAACCATCAATTGTGGTCATAATAGAAGAAACAAAATAGGGGGAAAACACAGTCCAGCAACAAAATCTTGATAAAGACGTAATTTCTCCTCACCCATTTCTTGAAAGGCTAATGATAGAAAAAACAACCGTATATCCCAACTTTTATATCATCGACAAACTAAATAATCTATGTTTTAAAATTCCACTCCTACAGGATTTACAAGATATTCCTATTTATGGAAAAACATTAAAGAATTATGTGGGAAGAAGACTGGAAGGAAAACTAAGAATCCATCAACTGTTCACGTGGTAGGAACTTTTTCCAGTCTTATTCTAGGCAAGAAGGAGCCAATCAGATACATAGACCTAGGGAATCCCGTGGTAACAGTTCATATATAGGGTTGTTTTCTTCCAAATACACTAGTGGATTTGGGGAAACCATCAATATTCTGACCACCGAGACCTGTAATGTCCTGGGTATCACCTCCTTCGAACCTACTTCAACTATGTTAGAACTAGCTGATAGATTGTTGGTTAAACCAGTAGGCACATTACAAGACATAGAAATCTTGGTCAACTCTTGGGAATACCCAACTGATTTCCTAGTTATCAACCAAAGAAGTAGACTAGATGGACACCTGTTAATATTGGGATGACCATGGCTAGCAATGAAATATGAATACATAGGATGTCGCATAGGCAACATGACAATTTCTAGAGGATGTTCTATAAAGAACCTCATCTTGTATCCTCCAGATAAACCAAGTCTACCTGCCATACATCAAAAGTTTCACCCACCTAGATATCTAGAAGAAAACCTACGATCTCCTCTCACACTAGAAGAATCTCTTGGGCTTCAAAACCAACTAGAATAATATGTGATCAACAACTTCATTAACAACCCAACTGTTATAGGAAACCCAACATGTCAAATGTTAAAAGTTGTTTTATATAATGAAGCATAGTGAAATCCTTTGGAAGAATTGATGGAGCAACATATTCCCACTACTGTTTTCCATAAAATCATTACAGTTGAAATCGTACCAGGAAGATTTATGAATATTAACGCCAATTTGAATGAACAACAACAACAAAAGTTGATCCAAATCCTTTCTCAATACCAACAATATTTTACTTGGGAGTATCTTGACATGAAGGGCATTGATCCCCAAGTATGTACACATCATATCTATATTGAAAAATATGCCCGACCCATCTGGCATCCCCAACGAAGATTAAACCCTCATCTCAGGGACAGTGTCAAAGAAGAATTACATAAACTGTTCGATGTATATTTCATATATCCTATTTCAGACAGCCAGTGGATCTCTCCACTAGTAATCATCCCTAAAGAGAATAGTAACTGGAAAATATTTGTAGACTATAGAGAACTCAATAAAGCTACCCAAAAGGACCATTTTCCCCTACCTTTTATTGATCAGGTCTTTGATACTTTAGAAGGGAAGCAATTTTCCTCCTTCCTAGATAGCTTTAGCGGTTATAATCAGATTCAGATTGCTATGGAAGACCAGGATAAAACCACATTTACATGTTCTTGGGGTACCTTCACATATCGAGTATTGCCCTTTGGATTATGTAATGCTTCAGCTACATTCCATAGAGTTATTTCAAGCATATTTTCTTATTTAATTAATGAAGGACATGATGTTTACATGGACGATTTTATCCCTTATGGCACTAACTTTGATCAATATTTAAGAAATCTAGAGAAGGTACTAGAATGATGCATTGCTACTAGGATATGTTTGAGTCATGAGAAATGTCATATGATGATGATTGAAGGTGTGGTACTAGGACACTATGTTTCTGCATATGGAATCAAGGTAGACCCAACAAAAATAGAGGTAATCCTTAAATTTCCTACACCTTGTACATAGACCGAGGTACGTAGTTTCCTTGGTTGTGAAGGATATTATTGCAGATTCATAGAAAAAATTTCAAGAATAGCTGCACCTTTACATGCTTTAACTGGTAATGTGGAATTTCAATGGTCTGGTAAGTACAATGTTGCATTTGCAGAGCTTAAAAGGTTAGTCTCAAAAACACCATTGCTAAGAGGAACAAATTGGAAATTACCATTTCACATCTCTTCAGATGCATCAGATATCACTATAGGAATTGTCCATGGATAGGAAGAAGACAAGAAACCTTACGCTATTTATTTTATTAGCAAAAATCTTACTCCTACTGAATTAAATTAAACAATAACAAAGAAATAATTTTTAGTCATTATACATGCTAGATTAATAAATTTTGACACTATATAACAGGCTATCCAGTGGTTATGTAAATTGATCACTCTCCTATTATATATTTAGCCAACAAACCAATTACTAATGGACAAGTTACTCGTGGTTGTTGTTGTTGCACTAATTCAACATCACCATTAAGGATCGGTCGAAAAGAAAGAATATTGTTGTAGATTTATTGTCACATGTACCCAAAACATATAACTCTTTGATAGTCGAAGACCAATTTCTAGAAGAACACATGTTATCTATGACTATTAAGACTCCTTGGTATGCTGGTGTGGCGAATTATCTGGCAGTTGGGAAATTTCCAGCACATACGTCATCAAGAGAAAGGAAATTAATTGTTCAGCACAGTGCACAGTTCACCTCGATTGGTGGATATCTTTTCCACATAGGGTCTGATCTGAAGATCTGAATATGTATCAAAGATGATGAAATTCATGATGTCTTGAAGGAATGTCATGATGAGCCCTGTGGTGGACATTTTGAAAAGCGCAGAACTAGGAATCGGGTTTTACAGATGGGCTACTATTGGTCCTCAATATTCCAAGATGCAAAGAAGTATGTCCAGGACTGTGACAATTTTCATAGGATGGGTCAACCAGGCCAAGCTAATGAAATGCCCCTACAACCACAAGTGGTGATGGAACCTTTCGAGAGATGGGCACTAGATTTTGTTGGCCCCTTTATGTTAAGCCCTAATATCGGCTCATTATCCCTTAATTGGGGCATATTACATTAGTAATGTTATTTTATTTATGTCGGCTTTATTCCATTAGTTGTAATTATACCTCCTAGTCTCCTATATATACCAAGGAGACATTTTCATTTGAAATCATATTGTACTTGAACATTTAAGCGGTGTAAAAGGAGGTTTCCCCCTCAAAAAGACTTATTATCATAAATTGTCTCTTTTTCAAGGCATTGAGTACCTTTTCTCAGGTTTTTCTATGCTATATTGATATTTGGTTCTTAACATATGGTATCAGAGCTCAAGGTCTTGGGGTTTCACTGCTACATATGAGACACCTTGACATTTTCACTACAACTCTTTTTCTACAATGTTTCGTAAGGAACGGTTTGGTAGATATTTAGTATATGGATCAAGGTACGTTGGGTTAAATTTCCAGCTACTGAGGCATTATACTTTCGTAGATACAACCTGTACAAGATAGGGTTACATAATCATCCTAAAATGAGTCATTGCATAATTTTATCTATAAAACTTTTTCTGTAATGTTTCAGAACCTGAACTCTGGAGGATATTCACAGAACTTAGTATGGCATCTGTGGTAAACATTTCAACTTGTGGTTCATATTAAATTTGTAGATACACCCTGTGTAAGATAGGGTATCTGACTAGTCTTACTGACTAGTCTCAATAAGGTGTTCCAGGTAAAATAATCATAACTTATTCCTAGAGTATCCCAATTGAATGGGACTGGTTTCATTGGATTTTGGACAGTCTATAGTATTTCGGGTACGAGTTTCAGAATTTTATATCAATTATTCTGTGTGGGCAATGCTATACAAGTGAGATCTCCTGGAAAAGACAAAAATCAACACGTTGTGGGGAAGTTACCGTAAATTCCACTTGGCACATCCAATTTTGATTAGACCTATGGAATTGCAGAGAAGAAATATCAGAGAACTACATAAAATACAGTTTCATACCTAGAAGGGCCAAAACTTGGGAGATACAATAGAAGAAATATTGTCTAGAAGAACCATCACAAAATCAAGGTTGAAAAGTGATACTTGGCCAACATGCCACCCAAAAAGGGAACTTCTACATGAAATAAGCCTCCAGACAATCCTACTTGGACTCTTGATGAAGGTGGAGAAATGCATAAGGGCATAAATGATTTATAAAAGAAGATAGTAACAAAAGATGAACTACAAGAGATGGAAGCTAAGTTGGAGGCAAAGATGGATGGTTTAAAAGAGGAGATCATGGAAGTATTGAAAAATTTCGTAACGGAGAAGACACCTGAAAGTGAAAATGCATCCCATGAAATTCATGATGAGGACACAAGGGAGGTGAATCCAGAATGGAGAAGCTCCAACTTTGGGTTGAAGACCAACCACATTCCTAAGATCGATATGAGGAAGTTTGATGGCAAGGACCCAATCACATGGATACTTCGGATGGAGCAATTCTTTGATCTACATAATGTGCCACATACACAAAAGGTACGAATTTCTTCTTTATATTTAGAACCTAATCAATTTGTATCATATCAATGGCTTTGTTCTCGAAAATCACTCGTCACTTGGACAATTTCCACGGAATAAATGATAGCACACTATGAGGAAATAAGGAGCAATACCTTCTTTAGCCAATTAATAAATCTCAACCAAAAGTGTTCAGTTACCGAGCACATTGAGAACTTCCAAAGATTGAATATAAAGGTAATCGATATTCCAGATGAGCACTTGATTGATGTATTCATAGGAACTTTAAAGGATAACATTCAACATGAGGTTCTCCTTTGGGAGCCCAAATCATTAGAGAATGCATTTAAGGTGGCAAGAAATGTTGAAAGTAAAAAAATGGCTATGGATA
Source organism: Picea sitchensis (assembly GCA_010110895.2). Lineage (NCBI taxonomy): Eukaryota > Viridiplantae > Streptophyta > Pinopsida > Pinales > Pinaceae > Picea > Picea sitchensis. The sequence continues at coordinate 13,137 of SNQJ01S0051846.1, forward strand.
CTAGAAGGACCGATCCTAACATCTATAGAGAGAACAATGCTCCTTCTTCTAAAACACCTCAACCTACAATGTTAACACCTCAACAATTGGAGGAAATAAAAACAAAAGGTTCATGATTTAACTGTGACAACAAGTACAGTAAGGGACATAAGTGTGGTGAGAATAAATTATTCTACATAGATTGTGAAGAGGAACAAGAACAAGAACCGTCTCAAGATGAAAATGTAGAAGAAATTTTGTATGAAGAGTTGACTCCCATGATATCGTGTAATGCATTGGCTGGAATTAACACTCCTCAAACCCTCAAGATTGAAGGATACATCAAAAATAAAAAGGTAATAGTCCTAATTGATTTTGGCAGTACCCATAATTTCATTCACTATAAATTAGCCAAAGCTCTCAATTTCTTTGTATATCCAGTGCCAAAGTTTCAAGTAATGATTGAAGATGGAGGAAATATCAATTGCTCAGGAAAATGCAATCAGATCAATCTTATTATGGGGGAATATGTAATGAATATTCCAATGATTGATATACCCATGGGTGGTGCAGATATTGTATTAGGAATCCAATGGTTACAATCATTAGGAATGGTGGCTTTTAATTTTCAAGAACTTTTCATGAAATTTTCATTGGAAGGAAAAGAAATTGAGTTAAGAGGTATCACAGGGAAACCCAGTAAGGTGATAAGATCTAATGGCATGACAAAATTATTGGAAAAGGTGCATCTGAGTTATTGCACAACTATGCTCACTAGATGTTCAAACATCTAAGACACCTATTCCTCAAGATCTCAAAGGATTGTTGATAAGCATTCCAAAGTGAGATATTCTAAAGGTCTTCCGGCCACTTTCGGAAATCATGATCATGAAATTCCACCTAATTCTTGGAGTGTTCCTCCTAACATCAGGCCATATAGACACCCTTATGCCAAGAAGGTGAAGGAAATTGAGCACATGGTTGAAGAAATGTTATAAGAGCTTTCATTATTAGACCTAGCCAAAATTCTTACTTTGCACCAATGGTAAGAGTATTCAAGAAATATAGCTCATGGAATGTGTGTCTAGATTATAGAGAGCTCAACAAGATCACTACAATGAAACATAAGTTTCCATTCCCTTCATTGTTTGGTGTTAGATGAACTACATGGAGCAATCTATTTCACAAAATTGGATCTTTGTTGAGATATCAGCCAGATCGGAATGAAGAAAGAAGATATCCAAAAAAGTCAGACCTTCATGAGAGGCCATTATGAATTTTGGTCATTTCCTTTTGGCCTTACAAATTCACCTTCCACATTCCAAAGGGTTGATGAATTCCATTTCAAGCCCTTCCTTGAAAATTTGTGTTAGTATTTTTTGATGATATACAAGCCCTTCCTTCGAAAATTTGTGTTAGTATTTTTTGATGATATACTAATCTATAGCAAGTATTGGGAGGATCATGTGCGACATGTTGACAAGGTGCTACAACTACTAAAGGAGAAACAACTATATGCCAAACCATCCAAATTTTTCTTTGGAGTAAAGGAGTTAGAGTATTTGGCTCATATTGTATCTCATGAAGGTGTCAAGGTAGACCCTAAACAGATTAAGGCCATGAAGGACTGGCTGACTCCCAAAACATTGAAGAATCTTAGAGGATTTTTGGGTTTGACAGGTTACTACTGCAAGTTTGTTTGGAACTATGGAAGAAGAGCAGCACCTTTAATGGAAATAACTAAGAAGGATGCATTTTCATGGACTCCAGAGGAAACTAAAGCTTTTGAACAACTTAAACAGGTGATGTGCAAAGCTCCTATCTTGACCACTCCAGACTTCACAAAAACCTTTGTTGTGGAATGTGATGCCTCAGGAAATGGAATTGGTGTTTTCCTAATGCAAGAAGGAAGGCCCCTGGATTTTGAAAGTCAACCACTCAAGGGAAAGGACTTACACAAACACATTTATGAGAAGGAAATGATGGCAATACTACATGCATTGAACAAATGGCGTCCTTACCTAATAGGTAGGAAATTCAAGGTCAAAACAGATCATGATAGTCTTAAATACTTCTTGGAACAAAGGCTATGTTTAGAAGAACAACAAAAATGGGTAACCAAGATATTGGGTTATGATTTTGAAATCATCTGTAAAAAGGGGGAGTAAAATGTTGTGGAAGATGCACTCTAAAGAAATGATGAAGATGTTGAGTCCTTTCTCTGTGCTATCTCGATCATCCAACCTGATTGGATAATAGAAGCAAGCGATGAATGGAATAATGACGAAAAAGTGTGGACTCTCATTCAAAGGTTGCACCAGGATTCCATTGCATCAGATACATTTACATGGAAAAATGATTCACTATGGTACAAATATCACTTATATTTATGTAAGAAATCCAAACTCAAACAAAAGGTACTACTAGAATTGCACACCTCTCCAGTAGGAGGGCACTCAGGATTTATGAAAACCTACCATAGAGTCAAGAAGGATTTTTTTTGGGATGGCCTTAAAACTGATGTTCAAAGGTTTGTGGAAGAATGTTTGGTTTGCCAACAAAATAAGTTGCAAACAATTAAGACCCCAGGTCTTTTAAAACCATTATCCATCCCAACTCAACACTGGGAGGAGGTTTCCATGGATTTCATCACAGGGTTACCGAATTTTGAGGGAAAGAGTGTCATCATGGTGATTTTTGATAGATTGACCATGTACACACACTTTTGTGCACTCTCTCATCCCTTCAAAGCTAGTATAGTTTCCACCACAGTCATGGAGAAAGTTCAAAGGCTACATGGCAGCCAAAAGATTATTGTAAGTGACAGAGGTCCCATCTTCACTGGACATTTATGGAAAAAATTATTTTCTTGTTTGGGTACTCAATTGGCTCATAGCTCATCTTATCATCCTCAATCTGATGGGAAAACCGAGATAGTGAACAAATGTCTAGAAGGATACCTTCATTGCTTTGTCTCTGATAAACAAACACAATGGTTCAAATGGTTACCCTTGGCAGAATGGTGGTATAACACTTCCTTTCATACTGCAACAAAAATGACACCATTT
>SNQJ01S0051846.1:27269-46011 GCA_010110895.2 Picea sitchensis
TTAAAAGTAAAATCCATTAGGGCATTCACACTTTCTAAGTTTACCACTGTCTCTAATTTTGGTTCATGTTTTAAAGAACAAGAGGATGTAGTACAATACGTTTTGTGTGAACTATATCTTCACAATTTCATTCTAGAAGAAAACAGAGATGAGAACCCCAATCCATTCACTGGGGATATCCAGTTTCAGGCCTTTTTGTCTTTTGCCAAAAATCAACCTAGGTGGGCCAAAACACAGAAGGTCTTCATGAAAAGAGAGAATGAGCTAGACCTATGGGTCAGAGGGTAAAATTATAAACCCTTTGATACCACTATGCAAAATAGAGCATTTATGAAGAGGGAGAAGGTTGTGGGATATTTATCTCCAATCCGTAGACGTGTTGTACATTTAGGGCTGCAGTATTTTGGATAAATTAAAGAAGAATCCATTTCTACTCCCAAATTAAGATGGAGTGTCTCTTCAAATGAAGTCAAGAACAGAGAACCATTTGGTTTCAGGAATTTTCAAGTAGCTTCTCTCATGTTAGAGAGGTATGCAAAAATGATCATGGAAGAAGGGTCTTCTTGGATTGGATGCAAGTAAAGTCCCCCCATTATTTGGTATTCTCCAGAGGGTTATCAAAGTTTTTATGAAATTCGTAAGAAAAGGGAAGATGTTTCTTTTGAAGAGATTAAGGGTAAGCATGGATTCCAGAGACTTAGAGAAGAGACCTCTCCACCCTTCAGTATCATTGTTTTGCATATAAACTCTCTTGTTGCATGAGGACATGAAGAAAGGTAAGCTAGGGGGTATGTTGGGGTTAGAAAAAAGAATAATTATTCTCCTTGTTACTTTGGTTTGTGATATATTCTTTGTTGATTTTTCTATTATTTTGAAGCAATTAGGGAATAAAATGGTTAAAAAGCTCTTAGAAAATAATATTAAATGATATTAGATATTTCCTGAACTTTGGTTTGAATTGTTTTGATTTTATGAAGAAATGGACAATTCTTGTTAACTAAAGATAATTAAGAAGATCATGAATATGCACATACCATTCAAGATCGAAGAAATTGGGAACAAAACGATTCAAAGGAAGATTGACTTTTTATCTTGCAATCTTCATAAAGAGTAAAAGAAATCCTAAGCATATCTCGATCCTCGAGATAACTTAATTTACTTATCTCATTGTAATATATAAAGAATAGTGAATGATATAGAGATTACCAGAATTCAAATCTCTTAATTGTTGACACTCTGTACAACAATCCCATTGTAAATGACTTATCAATTATGGAATTAATAGAAGCTTCAAGCATTTTGATCATTTATGCGTACTGAGTTTTTCGTTGCAGTATCTTCTGAAGACCATGGGCCCAATCGACAGGAGCTACTATCTCATCTGTAATCTTATCAATTTTGTTATAGTTCTGTGATTTAATGTTCCCTTCAACATTTAAGATAGACTCGTTAATATGTTGATTATCTTATAATTCGATTGTGTTGTTCCATTTGCAGAGAGTAGATGTTCCATTTGGAGATTATCGATTGTTGTTCTGTCAATTTATCGCTTGTGGATTCCTTTCATTAAATTCACAATTGTTATTCCTTTCGTTTAATTCGCATTTGTTGTTCCTTCTTAAATATTCAGTAGATCGTTATTCATTTCCAATAGATTAATTAATCACTGAGAGATTGATTTATTAAGTGTTTTCATAGACTAAATTTTTGTTTCTTAGGTAGATGAATGAATTCAGTAATTGGTTGATGTTTTGATTTATGGTGTGTTTTTACTTAGAATATATTTTTGTTGATTGAGTTATTAGTTTCAAATTTTTTAGTCATTGTGTGAAGTACTTGATTATCGCAGTAATTTAGATAGACTCAGATTTGTTGTAACTGAATTATCTACACAATTTAAACCTCTACGACTATCTGCATAGACTTTGCTGACAATCTTGAAATAAAATTCGAATCCTCGGTTGATAAATTTAATTTCAGACTAAGGTTGTTTTTAGGACATCTTTAGAGCCAAACAAGTTGGGAGCTAGCTTTCTCTGGTTTGTGTGTGTGGCCCCTTTGCTGCTCGGGGGCATAAGGTGGAAGAAGAGTACCCCTAGCATTGGATGGGAGGTATCGATGAGGTCTCAGGGATTAGAAAGCGGGAGCGAGGAGGATCGTCGGCAACCGAAGAACATCAATAAGCCAACATCGAATTACATTATTCCTATTTAAGATGTCAATTATATTGAAATTTAATGTTATTCTTGTATCGTTATGGTTTCGGATAAAAAATTCATTGCGCTGAGTTTTCCTTGTAAATGTATTACTACGGTGATTGTATCAGTTCGCCTTGTAAATATTAGTTTATAATGGTAATTTAATAGAAGTAAAGGAAAAACTATTATGGATATATATATACACTTTGCACGATCTATAGCGTTAGTGATAGAACTAATTTTCTTTTCAAATTTCTTGTATGAGTGTAGGTTTCCTTGGGGGATTCATAGAGAATTTATGTTTATCAAGTGTCAGTTGTATCAGAACCCCTTCTTCCAGATGGTATCCTCCTCAAATCATCCTTATCTTCATTGAAAACTTTTCTCCAGTCATTGTGTCATTGTTTGACCCTTCCGTTGGGAAATCTTTAATTGAAGGTTATTTGATTAGCAACATCCCTATACTTTAATTGTCATTTCTCCTATATATTCATAATATACTTGCAATGAAATGGCAGTAAAATTGTGGCCCTTGTTGAATAAATGTAAGGAGTTTGCATCTCCTTACCTTCCCTTGCAAAACCGAAATAAAGGCATTGGGACTCTGCACTTTTATTTTTTCTTTCCCTGCTAACTGGTGGGGATACCTCCCACGAATCGACCTCCTTATCTAAGTTGGATTTGTTCACCATTGCATTTTTAAGTGTAACTCGTGACCAGCGAATGGGAGATTCCAATCTTGTTCTAAATCGCTCTCCTTCAACGCATGTGGAGAGGAGAAGCCCGAAGTTCTGTCTTTTTACATAGCCTTTTTGTGATAGCCTACCTGTGGGAGAGAGGAGACATGTCGTGGTTGATTGGCTCTCACTCAACAGAACCTGAGAACGCCCATTGCGCATGAGATATATCGTTTTTTTGTTGTGTTCTTTCTCTCACTCAGCAGAACCTGAGAATGCCAAGTGCGCGTGAGACCCATAGTTGTTTTGTTGTTTGCTTTCTCTCATTCAGCAGAACCTGAGAACGCCCAGTGTGTGTGAGACCTGTCTTTTTTTTTTGTTTGCTTTCTCTCACTCAGCAGAACCTGAGAACGCTGGGTGTGTGTTAGGCCTGTCGTTGTGTTGAAACTTCTCTCAATCAGCAACTGGTGTTACCCAGTGTGTGCGAATTGAAGGAGACTTGGCGATTTGGTCTTAGATGTCTTACCCAAATTTTAAAATTGTCGTGAATTCCCATGTGTGAGAAGAGAAGGAAATCCTAGCGATTGGATTGTTTTCAAAGATTATGTCAGCGAGAATTCGTTGGGATTGCCCAGCTATTTTTCCGCCTGGAGCATCCCTTCACCCATCGATGTGTTGCGTTGTCAGTCCCTTCACCTCAATACATTTTTCTTCGTCCCTTCTCCAGCTTAAACCTCCCCTTTTCTGGCATAAAAAAGCCTATATATGCATGTCTTCCACGCATTAAATGGTGTGGGCTTACTCCAGGATCCATTATGAGAATTAACTCTTTTACCAGGGCAGCAAAAGTTTCGGGCTCCTTTAAGTCTACCACAAATTTTTTTAAGTTGATTGAGTTTTTATTTTATTTTACGACATTGAATTCTAGAGCGAATCCACCCAGATTATGTGCTTTTCCTCTAAGCTTAAATTATTCCTTGTCTTGAGTTAATTAAGTGATGGTCTTAAGTTATTAGAATTAAATTTGATTATAGTAATAATAACAAGTTGTTCTATTGATTGTGTTGAAGGGTTCCTACATTACAAAGAGTTATTGGTTAAAAGTGATAATAGAGATTTCCTTACTAATTTACAAGTCTATTGAAGGTTATTAGTATGGGCCATGGGGTCTACAAGTCATGTGCCTTACCTATAAACCCTTGCACCTTTCACAACTTATTAAAGCGTTAGTTATTAATGGTGTAATTCTTAGGTTTATTAATGTTTGTCGTCAAGTCAATCATTTAAAGGTAATAAGCTAAAAGACTTAGCACATTTGTTTTGTAACTAGGTTGTCATGTTAAGGTTCATTAAATGAATTTCATCAGTTGAATATGTTTTAGGAAGAAGGAAGGTGTCGGTTTAATGAAATGCTCTTCCCTACTACCTACGTTGTTGACCCAGGGTTCATATCTTTCAGGGTACAAACAAAGCCTAAAACTATCGGCCCTTTTGGTAAACCATAAGGCAACACAGTACACAGAATGCACTCTGTAGTTTCACCCGAGATAGCTTTAAATGGGTGGTTGTAAGACTCAGGTGTTTATAGACTAATATTGAGCAAGAGATATGGAATCTATATTATGAACCATTTATTATAACTTATGTTACAAACTCTTGTTATTCTCTCTTATATTTTAACCTCCATGGTATCTTTTCTTGATAACTCAACAGTAATTAACCAAGCAATATAATAACTCATTCATTCATTACACACAACATTTAACTACTAAAAGTATGACAAAGATATGCATGCATTCGTCACATTACACAGGTATTACCGTGGTTGACCCTCTCGTGGGCTACGTCCACAAAGATTTGGCTCTTGGCTCTCTTATTATGGTAGTTCTACAATTCTCACACCGTGCGCTTACAACTCTCCTCGGATGGGTAAGATCTATATGAGGTGAACTAGATCGCACAAAGCTCCTCAACTTGTGATCTAATCCTTAATGTCTACCTTCTCTCCTCTGCTCTAGCTCCATCGCATTACAAAAGTAGTTCATTACATACCATATCGACCTCTACAAAAGTGGTGAACTGAACCTTCCTATGATACTTGCATATCTATATTTATATCTATCGGGCTCTTTAGCCATTTACACAAAACTTTACAAAAACCCTAACCCTACTGTCGTTAGGTCTTCCTTCACTACATGCGTGCTTTGCTTCCTTCTAGCTGTCGCCTCCGTCTTGCATGTGCGCGTGTTGTGCTTCTTACTAGTTGTCGCTTTGCTCTTGCATGCTTTCTTTCCCACGATTGATCTTCCAGTTGTCATTCTTCTTTGTGCACACTTTATTCCCACTTTGGTCTGCTGCCAATAGGCCCACAACACTGACATGTGACTCATCTCGAGTCACCTAGTCTTCTTGAGCTGTCTCGATCTCCTCAGTGATCGTCTAAAACTTTTCCCTTAGCTCTGCTACTTTTATCAGTGCCTGCGCGGTCTTCTCCTTAATGGTATCCACTACCTGAACTGCCACTTCGTCACTTAGTAAGCCTGCACATTCTCCCTCTGTCTGTGCCATCTATGTTATAGTTGCTTCTGCATGTGCGAGTACTTATGCTACTCATCCTGTAATGGTTCTATTTGAGCCTTATGCTCTTGTTTATGTATTTTGCAGTGATAAGTTCTGCCTGCATCTTTTTCAGCTCTTGCATCCCCTTGACGCGTTCTAGGATTGGTATGGTATTTTGCCTCTGTTTGAGTTCTTGGATCGCTACATTGATCATTTCCTCTTCCTTGTCCCAGCATTGAACTTGTGGATCCTCCTCCAGTCTTGTCCAAAGTTGCGCTGCTTTATCGAGCAAATCAATTTCCTTGGTAACCTGTGTCCCCATCTCCTGTATTTGCGTTGTTGTTGCCTACCTCCTTTTCTCCTTTACTGTCGGTGGAGTTGTTGGTGTGAGTTTCTCTCGGAGATCCTTGATCTCCTTTTGGTATTGAGCAATTGTCTGCGCGATCTGGTCGATATTTTCTGTGGCTGAAAATTCGTTTCCTTGCGCAGTGCTTGGAAGTTTCCCAAAAATTTCTCCCACTCTTCGTTCCTGCATTCTTTCTCCTCCTGAGTTTCAGATTTGGCCTGCTCACAATCTTTTTCCAGCGCTTCTCGCTTCTTTGTTGCTTTATGTAGCTCGACTAAGTTTTTATGTGCCCAAGACTGCATCTCCTGGTCGATGCTAACCTAAAATTTGTACAGTTCCCTTGATGGCATCCATTTCAAGACCAATTGGATGTGGTCCAAATACTTCAGTGGTGTCTGTCCCACGATTTCATCCATTCGTAACATGCTTGGTTTTATGTAGACCGTTGCATGTGCGTGTGGCATTGGGAGGACTGGGTCTCGTTCTTCTACCTCACTCTTTCATTGGTTTGTTTTTTTGACGGATCTATGCCTCTGCTGCTACTTTCTCTCTGGCCCTCCCCGAGTGTCCTGAGGAGTTGTCCCATTTCTGCCAGCTCTTTTTGCATTTTATCCCTGTGATGTGTTGCGTGATCAAAGTCTTTTGCTAGGAAATCCTGGACCATTCTGGCAATCATTTCTCCATCGTCCTCCATGATAATATAGTCCAGTGATGCTTGCTGAGCCTTTGATTTCTTGTGCACACCTTCTGCCTTTACAACCAGTCTCTTAGTTCCCCCTAGTTCCCGTGTGATGGTATTTGGGGTGGTCTCTTGCACTCCCTTAGCTTGTTTCAGCTGTTCGGTGGTCACTTTCTTCCCCTTCTGGGTTCCTATTTGCTTTGACCCTTTTTTTTCCTGACTTGGCTTGTTTTGGCCCGTCCTTGGTTTCTTGGGTACTAGGATTTGCAGAGGTTGTGTGTCCGCATGTGCTGCTTCTCCTTCTGCGGGTCCTTCCGTTACTTCCCAGGGAATGGATGGGATCCTCCATGTCTCAAGCCATTAGATGATGACCATGTTTAAATCAGCTTCAGTGATGCAGTAGCACATCGGTAGCCAATGTCTATCTAGATCCTACCTTGGTTGTATCCACATGGCTTGACCTATAGCCCAGAAGTTAGCGATGTCCCCATATCGCGCGACAGCCTATGGTGTTATTCTACATGATCGGTTGATAACTTCCTATATGTCCCGTAGGTATGCTTCAAATATGATTCCATTTTCCCTCTTATGCCTGGCCTATGGCCCAGATCTCAGTAATAGATATCTTACTCCCGCTGGTTGTGGTCTAGTATAAAAAACTACATACTCTGGTTCCTGCCATCCCATGATGGCTATGAGGGTGAGCATCCATGAGTAATGGAATTATGTACCGAGGTCTTGCGCATCCTTGCAGTCTACTTAGAAAAAGTTTAATAGATAAGGTGCCCAGCTCACAAAGGTGCCTTCTGCACACTTAGCTGCAGCTACGATGACTCCCGTTGGTACTTCATCTTTGCGGTATTTTCTTAATAGTTTACAGGCTAAGATATTTGAGCCCAGTTGTGTCACTGCATTGCTTATATGTTTGATTATAATGCCTCTTGTCCCCCTGGCGGTACCATATTTCTTCTTCATTTCCTCTGCTAACACTTTCTCCTTAGATTTATCGTCTAGAATCAGCGCGAGATCCATACCCTGGCTAGGTAGTCCTATAATCTACACGATAAGCTCAACAGTTATGGGGATGGGTTTGTCCAGCCATATATCCCCTCTGTGCGCGATTGCTAACAGTTTCTTAATGCATGTCATCGTGTACTGGACTCTGCCTTTCAGCAACCCTAAAATGCCTATTCTGTCCAGTCCAACTGCCCACTGATGTGGCTGGTTGATCATTTTTCCAAGTTGTTTTACCACTATGTTCTGCATAAAAACCCTCAGTGCAAGTTCTAGGTACTTATTTTCATCTGATACGTCATGGTCAGAATACTTGAGCTTCCAGACGTGACCCAGTAGCTACGGATCTACCGATACTCCCTCTGGTATGCGTGGTAGCACAATTTCTTCTGTTGGTTTCTTGCGAGGTGAGCTCGGTATCAAAATTTTGTCTTCCCACTGTGGTGGTTGGTACAAATTTCCAGTAACTCCTGGTTACTCCCCTGTATGCCATTTTGGCCAAGCTGAGGTAGTTCCCATGGTCTCTTTTGTTGGTTGACCTAGGTTGGGTACCTACGACCCGTCTGGTTTCCCTTTTGATCCATGATTCAGTGTCATTCCATTAACTTTCATGGCTGGTTTAGTGCTTTCTGGTTTCACTTCCTGTTGGGTTTCTGCTTCCTCATTCTGAGGATCCTACATCGTTGATGGCGTCTCCTCTTTCGTGGCCTATGCTTGTGGCTGTTGAATCTCTTCCGGTAATTGTGTATAGTTCACCAGTGTTATCTCTGGGGATAGAATCTCATCGATATCGAGGATCTCCGGCTGTTGCTACTCATTTTCTTCCAGCGGTCCTCGTGACCTAGTTTTAACCCTGGTCGGTCTGGTTGTCTGGCTTGGTTCGGTGGACTTCGATGGTGCCATAGTGGTGAGTGTCGAACACTTGTTGATTTTGAAGGACTGTGGTGAGCTCCGTGGTCTCTCTTTGTTCGTTCAGGCTGTTGTTTCTCTCTCTTTATTCTCCTTTCACGAATAGACTAGTTTCTTTCGTGCTCATGTGTTGTACACGCTTATCATGAATATTATCGAGGACGCTTCATCCATGATGTGATTAATGCACCATAACTGTGGGTTCAAGGCATCTGTGGCAGTTTCATACTTGCGATTATGCTTACTTTGTCGTTTCTAGTTGGCATGTTTAATGTGATGTTCCATCTGTCCTTGCCGTGCCTTAATTCCACTTAGTGTTGTCCTGTCATCCTTCTTTTTATGACTTTTCATTTCATGCTCATTTTTCTTTGGCATGTAATCGTTATTCTTTCCTTTGTTGGATTCATTTTTCGAGCATCCTGTGGATTTTTTATCTCTGGCGTGCTTCACGCTTTTAATTTTATTTTTATTTTTTAAAATTTTTGTTTTACTGCACTGTGGGTGGTCGACTGTCCTTATACAGCTTCAATCGGCTCTCATTCATCATTCCTCTGAGGTCTGCGCCTACTAAATCTATTAACTGTACATATCCATTGTCTTTTACATATTTGACCTTGTATGGTCCCAACCAATGCATTCTCATCTTTCTTGGGTGCTAAAATGATTTGTTGTCATAAAGAAATACTAGATCTCCTTCCTTGAAAGTCTTCTTCTTAATGTGTCGATCATGCCATGCTTTGTCTCTGGCCTTATACACTTGTTGATGGAATCCTTCCAGGATTCAATCTTCCTCCATTGCTAACATCTAGTTCAGTCTTTCCTCTATTGGACCATGTTTTGTCATTTGTGTGATATCTGCTACGTGTAAGCTGGGTACTAAACATTCTAATGGCACTACTGCTTCTTGGTCGTAGACTAGTTTGAATGGTGTGTGCCCTGTCAAATTTTTCCATGTCATCCTATATGCCCACAATAATGCTGGTACTTTGAGGTCTGAGTCATGTCTGTTAACATTACTAATCTTTGTCAGTGCTTTCTCTAGAATTTTGTTGAAGGCTTCTACTGTTCCATTCACCTGTGGATGATAGAGTGTGTTTTTTTGGTGGTGCACTTCAAACTCTTCGAGCATCGCATGAATGGTGTTATTTATGAAATGCGTGCCTTGGTCTCTCATCAAAACTCTTGGGCACCCAAACCTAGTAATTACTTGTTCAAATAAGAAGTGTGCAACTGTCTCTACAATGAAGTCTTTTACTGGTGCGGCTTTCGCCCACCTTATTAGGTATTCCATCGCGGTGATGATGTATCTTCCCCCTGTTCTTTTGGATGGTGGGTTAATTTGTCGCACAAAGTCTATTGCCCATTTATCAAATGCATGTAATGTCACTTGTGGTCATAATGACATCTTGTCCCTTCTGTTGGGTTTTCCTACCCTTTGAAAGACATCGCATCCCTCACAGTACTCTTTCGAGTCTCTGTGAATTGTTGGCCACCATAATCCTACGTGGAGTACCATCTGAAAGGTACACTTATGAAATCCAATCTTTGGTAGTGTGTGCTTCCTACATTTTTTAGTCATATGCCTTTTGCATGGTATATTTTTCTGCATAGTATCCTCCTGCTAATCCCTCATGGGCTTCTACTAAAATTCTTGGTCTTTCATGCTCTAACACATATCTTCGTAAAATGCTATCTACGCCCATTTTATATAGATGTTCTGCGATCAGTTGATAGTCAGTTGCGGGAACTACCAGGTTCTTCTTCTGCGCGGTGGTATATTCTTGCGACGTGGTACTTGTGTTCAAGTGTTGGATGATCTCTGCGAAGTAGTCATCAACAATCTATTCTGAGAGTAATTGTTCATCCGAAAAGTTGTCTTCTAAGTTCATGGGTTCTTCTCCATTTGTGACCCGTGATAGGTGGTCAGGTCTGACATTCTGTTTTCTTGGTTTGACTATTACTTCAAAGTGAAATTCTTGAAATAACAGTAACCATCAACAGATTCTCCCCCCCAACACTAGCTTGTTGACTAGATCTTTTAGGGATGAGTGATCTGTAAACATCTTAAAATGTTTTCCCAGTAGGTAGTGTCTGAAATTCTGCAGTGTGTAAACCATAGCTAGGCCTTCTCTTTCCATCGTGTTATAATTTTGTTCCGATTCTGATAGTTTTCTGCTTGTGAATTCTATCGGTTGATTCAAGTCTCATGCTCCTGGTTGCACTAATATATCTCCAAGTGATATCATTGATGCATCTACATCCACATTGAATGTATTTCCCCAGTCTGGAAATACTAATATCGGTGGAGTGACCATATTTTCGTTCAGAGTATCGAGACCATGTTGACACTTTTCATTCCATTCGTACTCTGTATCCTTCCTTAGAATTTTTTCCATTGGTGTTGTGATCTGCGCATATCCTTTGATGAATTTCCTGTAGTATCCTGTGTGTCCTAATGTCGCTCGTAGCTGACGGACTGTTTTTTATGATGGTAAACTAACGATGATTGTGATCTTTGCTGGATTAACCAATAACCCCTCTTTGCATACTATATGGCCCAATAGTATCCCAAACCGTGTTCCAAATATACATTTATTTATGTTTAGTGATATTTGACATTGTTTGGATTGTTCTAGCATCAAGCGTAAAACTTCCACATGGTTTTTCAATAGACTATAGACTATCCATTCATCCAGGTATACTTCAAGAAACTGATGGATGAATTCTTTAAATGTTGCGATAACCACTCTAGAGAATATTGCTAGTGCATTCTTCAGTCCAAATGGCATAACTGTTTATAGGTAAGATCCCCATTCCGTCGCGAACGTGGTATTGTATATGTCCTTCTGTGCTATCTTAATCTGATGGTAGATTGAGAATCCATCAGTAAATGAGTAAGCTTTGTGTCCCCCCACATTCTCTAACACTTCATCGATGAACGCTGTAGGGAATGGGTCATGTAGGCATGCATCATTCAAATTCCTCAAGTCAACGCATATCCTAATCTCTCTTTCTTGCTTCTTGTCCTGTATGACCATCGGGATTATCCATTATGATTCCTCGACTGGTTTGATTATGCCATCTTCGAGCATCCGGTCGATCTCCTCTCTAACTTTTTGTTTATATATGGGGTTCAGTCTATATGGTCGTTGTCTAATCGGTCTCTCTTCGGGTCTGATGGGTATCTTCATCTCTCCCAGTTCTCCTGCTATACCCTTCATCTCTGTAAATGTTGTTAGGAAATAAGTCGTTGCACTCGGGGAACAACTCTGTGATGATTTCTACTATTGGCTCATCCTAGTAGTCCCCAATACTAGCCATTTTGGGATGTTCAACTATTCCAATGTTAACTTTATTTACCTTGATTGGTGTGGAAATAAGTTCGGATTCTATGGGTGGTCCCTTCACATCTCTTTCTCCTTCTACTTCTTCAATCCGAATGTCGCTTGGGTCATCTTCGTCTGGTGCTTCCTCTTGTACATGGTAACATGACAACAGTTCCTTGATTGTCTTCTTATTTCGCTGCTGCTCTTCGGTAATAAGTTCGATTTCTGGTTCTTCAATGAATATGATTCCTCTGATCCATTTCAGGGCTGCATCTATATTGGGGTTCTCATGCTTGAATGAGAAAGTGATGGTAATTTTTTGTTGCAATGTCGTCCATATTGTATTTCCTTTGCACAATTCCTAATCTANGCTGCATCTATATTGGGGTTCTCATGCTTGAATGAGAAAGTGACGGTAAATTTTTGTTGCAATGTCGTCCATATTGTATTTCCTTTGCGCAATTCCTAATCTGTATACCAGTTCACTGGTATGCCCTCTAAAGTGTGAACGAAGTGGTGAGGCCATTCCTCTGGTGGTGTCATTTTTCACAGCATTTTACAATCCTCCAAGTGTTTCAATGGTGTTCTTAGTCCTTCATATCTCTGATGTTTGTTGTTTTTCTGTTCTGCGTCGAACCTTATGTGCAGTAACCACTTACATTGGTACTAGTTTGTGATAATATCCTTATTTGCGCCCCACCATATTGTGCGTGCAAACTTGAGTGCTAAATCCAGTGCTAGTAGCCTATGGTTTTCTAATACTTCATCTTCATATTGTGTCAAGAATGTTTCCAAATCATTTAGTCCGTGTAAAGTGGTTGGTTCTTTGATTTCTATGCCTATCCACCATATTGCACGGTCTATTCTTGCACATCTTCTCATGGATACTTCGTGTAGTCTCTTCTCTCAGTTTTCTAACTTGGTGTTTGAATCTATTGTGCATGAAGTAATGCTCTGCCAACTGAGTATCCCATCCACAGTTGGGTTTACGTAATCCTCATTACGCACAGTTGTTTTGTACAACTGGCCAATCTCCTTTAAGTCCAGGCAAGTGGGTTCTACGAACCTTTCCCCTTCTGATGGATCTAGTGGTGCTATGACCCTGTAATATCTGGATTCAAATGTCATTTTTGTTGTTTTTAAGTTAATTATGGTCTGGTTGTCAAACGCCCAATCCATACCGGTAGTGTTTGGTATGGTGTTGTGCCATCTACTATTTCGATAAATTCAAAGTCTTCTTTAGTGCGCACTACATCAAGATATATTGTTACTCCTTTCAGTATCCCTATTGGTAGGACCCTATGTTGGTTTGTTAGTTTTAATTGGACATTTGAGCATCCCAATGTTGGCTCTTCCATTCATTTCCGGGTTTTCTTGGGTAGCACATTCACTTTGGATCCTAGGTCCAGTATGATGTCTCCCATATTGAAATCCCCAAAGTTAGCATTCAGTCTAAATTCCCTACTTGTTCTTCTTCTTGTGTGTAGATGATTGACAATTTTCGATTCTATCTTTTGTTCTGTTTCCCTACTACATTTTTGTAGGTTGTTTTGCAATATTTTCAAAGATGAAGGATCACTTAACATTTTTATGCATGATTTCAAAAATTCTATGATAGTACTTACTTTTCCCTTGGGTGGCGTTCCATTGGTATGATCCAATGATGGTAGCATTTTGTATTCTAGGGATTTATGGACTGGTTGCATAGTGGAAGTCAACGTTGTGTCCACCTTCTGAAATTCTTGTCTGGCTTCCTTAAAAGTCTCCTTTTCTTTAGGTGCATCGAACTGCTTTCTTGGTTCGATGTTCTTCTTTACGCATTGGTTCTGTGTGAGTTCCTGTAGGACTGCATCGTTTCCTGTCTTCGTTCCTCCACAGGTGACTATATTGATGTTTTGTCCATCCTCCCTTCCTTCGGCTGAAATCCATTAAGCATTCTGTTTTTTTTTGTTCCTCTTTTCCTGGATCTTTACTAATAGTGTCAGACATTCCTCTGTCTCGTGATCCGATGCACGACAATACATACAAGTCATTGGCAGAAGTGGGCATTCCCATGTATAATGTCCCAGTTGCTGACAGTTGTGACATGTGATTGGTCCTCTGCCATGTATTAAACCTCCTCTAGACCATCCTCCCCCTCGACAGCCTGCTCGGTCCCCTCTCGACGCATTGTATTGCGGCGCCTAATTATACTGCGTAGTATTATATTGGGGTTGTGTCGAGTTGTACTGCAGTTGTGCGTTATTGTATGGTTGTTGCGCAATATTGTACTACTATTGTGCAGTGTTGTATGGAGCTGAGGCTTGATTGAACTGTGGTGTTGCTTGCCCAATCATCATTTTGGCCTATACCCTGTATGCGTCTAATGTTCTTTCCCGCATCAACTCCATAGTTCTACAATCTTTGTCGTCATGGCCCACTGACTTACAAAAGGTACAATAAGAATTCTTTGAAACTGTCTGATACTTCTGCATCATCGTGCAATGATAAGGGTCGTGACCCGATTTCTTTCATATTTCGCGCCATATTCCTCCCTGTGGTAGTGGGTTTGGCATGCCTGTTGCCATATACTACGCGAATGTTGGACATTCATTCTTGTGGTGTCCTTTCATCCTGCATGTGGTGTAACAAACAACTTCTTGTTTGACCTTGTTCTTATTCTGGTTCAGTTGAAATGTTAGGTTCTTCAAATCCTCCTTCAATTCTTCAATAGTTGGGTCCATCTGCTGGTACTGGTTCTCTTCCAGCTGCAAGGCTTCCTGTAGAGCCTCGGCCTGCGTCTGGAACTTCTTTTGTTGCAAGAGATATTTTAGGTGTGGGAGTAGTGAGTTGAAAAACAGGTGTCGGTGGTCATAAGGTATTTTAACTTCCCCTTCAGTCACTTGAATCTTTGGTCAATCTCCCATATAGACCCTCCCGGTTTCTATCTTATCTCGATAATCTTGTTCATGTATTGATCCTCTGAGCTCAGCTTTTGGAACTCATTAATCAGTAGCTTATTAATGTATGTCAATGGCCTTGTCCTCCAAGGGGCATTGTTCTTGTCTAGACTCATGTACTAGTCTAGTGCGTGGTCTCTTAGCGTGATCGCTATCTGCACGAGCATGGTATCTTCATCACTGACTTGTTTTGCCTCCCATATCTTTGCACAAATGAACAAATGCTTCTTAGGGTCTTATGTTGCTTCTCCTCAAAATTTTGGTAATCTAATAGTGGGATTGTGTCCTGCCATTCTAAATATTGAACTGCTACCTCTTCCACGCGGTGTAGATACCTGACTAGTACTTTCCAAACTGGCTCCTCCAATTGTTGTTCCTGTGGTAGATGTACTTCTTGTTGTCAGACTTCCTTCGAACTTTAGTTGTCTAAATGGTGGTGTTCTCTTTGGTCTATTGGTCGCACATGGGTTTATGGGTTCCACACTGACATTAATATGGAAAGGATGGTTGCCTTCTGCTCCCATTCTTGGGCCTCTTGTTTTCCTCTCATAGGTTGCATGCAGGATTTCCTCAATCTTCTCCACAACCCGGAGATCCTCTACCTCTTCCTCATCGCTTACCAAGCCCTCTCTCGCAGCTATGGCTCTCTTCTTGGTTTTCACCTTATATTGGTAGGGTAGTCTGCTACGCGTAGTTCCTGATGACACCAAGATCCACTTAAGCTAGTCATCATCCATCAATATCGGGTCCAAGAGTTCCTCCTCATTCTTTCCTTTATCCTCACCTTCTTCCATTTCTCCTCTCTCTGTCAATGCTTACCCCCTTCCCCCATGCACACAGGGAAGTCTAGCTGCCTGATTCCATTGTCATTGCCCCTTTTTTATATAATAGTATTTTAATAGAAGTATGCAGTGATTGAATGTACCTTCTACGAGGTCCATGTAGAAATTCTTGCTTTGTTACATTGTATGACTTCGTTGTGTCGACTGCAAACTCTGTGATGAAGCCTGCCACAATACTGTCAAGCCAAAAGTCAACTACACGGGTGAATTTGTTGTTCACCTGCTATAACCGCTCAATCTGTACTAAGGTACAATCTAACTGTTGGATCTGGTTTGTTGCATGGTTATATTTCAGCCTTAGTATCCACTCCTGTAGTAGATGCATAGAATCATAGAAAAAGACTTCGTGTAAATCCGTAAACACGTATGTATCCATATATTTGTGAGGTGTGATGCTAGGGTTTCTATTGTCTTTCTGGGCAAGCTCTAGCTCTTTGGTTCTCAACCAACCTTCGATTTCTGCTTTCGTGGGGTTCTAAGGTCTCAACATTCCCTTCTAATGGCTCGGGGGTCTTATTGTTTCACTCATTATTTTCTCATGCACTCTATCTCACCTACTCAGTCCTCTATTGTTCCTCTTAACATGGAAACATAAGCATTTGTTGGTTTAATGAACGACTCTTCCCTACTACCTGAGTTATTGACCTAGGGTTCATTTCTTTTAGGGTACCAACAAAGCCTAAAACTATCATCCCTTCTGGTAAAGCAGAAGGCAACACAGTACACAGAATGCACTGCGTAGTCTCACCCGAGATAGCTTTAAATGGGTGGCTGTAAGACTCAGGTGTTTACAACCTAGGATTGAGCAAGAGATATGGAATGTGTATTCTGAACCATTTATTATAACTTGTGTTACAAACTACTGTTATTCTCTCTTATATTTTAACCTCCATGGCATCTTTTCTTGATAACCCAACAACAATTAACCAAACAATATAATAAATCATTCATTCATTACACACAAAGTTTAACTACTAAAAGTATGACAAAGATATGCATGCATTCATCACATTACACAGGTATTACCATGGTTCACCCCCTCTTGGGCTACGTCCACAAATGTTTGGCTCTTGGCTCTCTTATTATGGTAGTTCTACAATTCTTGCACCACGCACTTGCAACTCTCCTCAGATGGGTAAGATCTATATGAGGCGAACTAGATCACACTAGGCTGCTCGGCCTGCGATATAATCCTCAAGATTTACCTTTTCTCCTCCACTCTAGTTCCATTGCTTTACAAAAGTAGTTCATTACATACCATATCAACCACTACAAAAGTACCGAATCAAACCTTCCTATGATACCTGCGTATCTATATTGATATCTTTCGAGCTCTGCAACCATTTACACAAAACTTTACAAAAACCCTAACCCTACTTTCGTTAGGTCTTCCTTCATTGCATGCATTCTTTTCTTCCTTCCAGCTGTTGCCTCCTTCTTTCATGTGCACGTTCTGTTCTTCTTACCAGTGGTCGCTTTCCTCTTGCACGCTTTCCTTCCCACGATTTCTCTTCCAACTGACATTCTTTTTTGTGCTCACTTTCTTTCCCACTTCGACATGCTGGCAACAGAAAGTTAAATTAAATTTTTCTTCTCTCTTTCTCTCTTTCTTCTCTCTTGCACCTTGATGATCATTGATGATGTTATTTAGCTTAGTTGGCTTGGACTTGATTGTTTCGGGTGGGATGTAGACACCTCCTTGTTCCTAAGAACATTCGCCAGCCTTCAGACCTTAAATTGTTAAAATCAATTGGAACCTGGGCTTAAGCGTTTCTTATGTGTCCTAGAGGTCCTAACCTTGCAAGGTAGGTTGGACAGGTAGCATTTTATGTGATTCTAGTGATTATCCTTAAGATCTCGATGATGCGTTATGTTATCGTATGTTTTTGGGATATATGATGATGGTCCTTATGAGATGTGTTGAATGTTTAGGATTTGTACTTTTATGCATCATTAATAATGGTAGAATGGAATGATGTTGGGCTTTTATTATTTAATATGTTAATACGTTGATGTGAGTGTCATGGTTCATGGTAAGGAGGTGGCAACATTGTGTCGTATAGGATTATTAATGCATTATTATGGTTTTGTTAATATATCTGATTGATGTGTCGACAATGTTGATTGCTTATTCTGATGTTTTAATTTTCCTAACACAACTTAAAAAAAAAAAAAAATTGTTATATGTCGCTTAGTTGTCGTAACAACAAGGGGTTGTTACAACTGGGTACATATTTTCCATAATGTAAACATGAACAAGGAAAGTTGTATCTCTGGCTCATGGGAACAATAATGCTATCCTAGTGACTACTCCTTTGCTATTTAAAAATATTTCAATATTCAAACATTTAAGGGTGTCTTTATTTTCACTCTCTAATAATCACTCGAGGACGCTAGCATGGCCACATACCCATGGGGATAAAAAAAAATCCTTGTTTGTTAATCCTTTCTTCCTTAGTTACCGTTAGTTACCAATTACTAGAGGCATAATGCCTCTCTTAAACTCGAAGGACAATGGGAATACTATCCAATTTCGTTGGAAGGAACTGGTACAAGAACACTGAGAAGTGGGGATATCAATTAGCATAGTTATAGCTAATGACAAGTAATAACATAATCTAATATTTAAATAATGAGAAAAACAAGGTCAAACTTGGTCCTCTTTCATCTCATTATGTATCAATCTATGTATCTCGATCTGTAAAGTCACAACTTGTATATCTCCGTCGAGTCACCTAATACAACTTAAACCACTTGTTTAAAAAATAATTATGATGTTAAAATAAATAGGTGATGTTAAGGTTGTTCTACTATACATTCGTATGACGTAGTAGATAAGCTTGCTAGCTAACAAAAGTCTTATCAAATCAAATATATTGAGATCTTCAACGTCATGTTCATTAGAGTGGGCCATATGACTTCATACCTAACATATACAATGTATATGTCCAAGTTGTGGTTGGCGTATTTCCAACCCCCATCTCTCAAATGCCGATTTTCCAAGTTGTAAATGAGACTTAGATTTCGGATTGTGCTTCTTTCTTTTCCAAGTCAATTTGTACTCCACGTCAATATAAAGTTAATCAATCATGTGTCAAGCTTTTGACATTTAGGAAGTATGATGTGTGAAAAATTAAAATTCTATACTTTGACTTTTGTCACGTTTAGGGGTTTACCTTGCTAGAATATATATAAATTAGGTATATCAATATATATACTTTTATGAAGTTGGCGGCGATGGATATTGCACCAA
>SNQJ01S0051847.1:5853-25968 GCA_010110895.2 Picea sitchensis
ATCCTTTTGTCTTCCCCTGTTCTCCATGTTCAATGCATTACCTGATGTCTCACCTGTTCTTTTCCATCGCATTTCCTCACTAAGGATAACACCAACAACATCATCAAATTTTAAAGTATTTGAACCAGAGACAGAGTTACTTACAACCATGACCAAGTTGTTCCAACTTTTTGGCAATGAGCACAAGATTAGAAGAGCCCTGACCTCATCATTAAAGTCCACTTTTACAGAACTTAGTGTTGGCAGCCATTTTTCATTTTTATTATTTCCTTATAAGCTGCCTACACAAGGGTTTTTGAACCCTCAATACTCATTGCAAATCTTTAAAACAAAATGACACTATTATCTTGCGCATTCACACACCTGCCTTTTGTTTCCATTTTCACGACTGCAAGCATTAAAACCTCGAGTCGCAAGTCATGTCGATGGCATTAAAATTGTCACTGAATTATTATGAATACTCTTGTTCATGTGGTCATTTCACCTCTAACTCAATAATGGTCACACAGTTGGAAAGACACCAAAACTTTACTTACTTTGCATTTTTGTTAATATGGTTTCAATTTATAAGTTCATGATGCAATGATCTTTGATTAAATCCTTGGTGCAATGGTTTCATACAAACGCATAAATTTTATGATCAAATCTTTGGTGCTATATTCGAAATGTTGTTTTGTTTTAAATCATACAAAATCTATTGTTTGTTCAAACATTTAGATCGACTTGTCATGGTTTTCAATGGTTGTTTGTTTGGCATGTTGTTTACATTGTTTTTTACACACACCAAAAGTGATTTGAATTACCAAGGCGCTGTCGATTGTACATGTCAAAATGAATGTTTTGCATGGTTTCTTTTCATTCCACCACCCTCGCATGAATAGGCATTAAATGTCTGCCTTGCATCCTGGGATACCTCTGTTTGTTTGGAGAAAACTATGGGATTTGGTCCTCTATCTACCCTGTCTAACCTCTTCACCGTTTACCTTGCTGACTGTGTGCTCTCTCCTATGGCCCCTGTAGTGTGTATAGAACCTAATGGCATCCAAATGATTTTTTTATTTGACAACGCTCGTGAGGATATAGAGAGTAGTGGGTGGTTAGTTTTCATACAAACATTTGAGGGTTTCAACCTCGCTGTCGCTCAGCAGTTTGCCCTCACATTTGATGGATGCAGGGCCAAAGTTGGGGACATCCAACTTGAATTGAACGAAGAATCCCTCAGTCAGCCACGGGTTTGCCAGCTAAAGGGGAGAGGTGGTTTAAGAATTCGAAGGTGGATGAAGTGCCATGGCTGCTCCTGTTTACATCGAGGAAAATTGTCAGTTGTGACAGAGGTATGCCAGTCACTGCCCTTAAGTCTAGGTGGCATGATTTATTGGCCATTATTAAGCAATTTGTGACCTGTGAAGGTCGATATGGTTTAGTGTTTCTTTACCATCTCCGGCTGCTTATGAACTTCATAGATTTCCCTTTGAATATGCCTCAGTACCTCCTACGCAGTATGTATAAAATGGCCAAACGTTATAAGAGGGAAAAGGCCAACTCCAGCCTATTCCATCACTATTTGATCAAAATAATTATTGTTCATCATTTGAGGCTGAGTGGTGACTGTTGACAATCTTTCCTATTAAGGAATGGCTTTGCCACTCCTGAGTGTGTTCAAGTGGACAAGATTGTGGTCACTGAAACCCTTGTCGGGCCTGTCGTGCCATCTCCTAACCTCCTACCCGCTGTCAAACCCTCGACCTACCCCAACGCTGACCTACCTGACACCATGCCTAGCCCATGTTCGAAAGACAATCCTAAGACTGTAAAGAGGCCTGTAAGAAAAAAGGGCAAGGGTAATACAAATGTCAACAGCAAGGGAAAGAAGGATGCACGCTGGGTATCCAGGTGTGCTTGTAATAAGCGCAAACAAAACACAGACCAGAAGCTTATTTTTTTGAGTGAAGATTGAGATTATGAGATTGAGCGATTTTTGACTAAGGAGTACCCTTACTCTCACGGCCTCTGTTCTGTCGAACCCTATGACTACATATCCAACCTCCTGTCATGCCTAAAAGGTGACCCTAACTTCCCTGGGATCAAGTTTGATAGTGGAACCCCTAGTAATTCAAATGACGCTTCACCTGTAGTGACTCAGCTCGATCAACAATAGTGCACTCAATGCAACTCTTGGCTCGAGTGATACTACACAGATGTACCTCTGTTGAAATCCAAATTTAAGTCTTTGGAGGACCGGGTGATTGTGTTGTCTAAGGAAAATGATAGACTGCAAGCCAACGATAAGAGGCAAAAGACCACGGGTTCTATCGTGTTCAAACATGTTGAGGCAGCCACTATCATTGTTAACTTGAAATTGTCCTGACCGAATCGTATCCCTACAACCAAGGTATGTTATTTCAACATTGATTTTTGAATGATTTGGTTTATTCTGAATTAGCATAGCCAATTGTGTTTGCTCAGAATTAGTTTGATTTAGTTCTGTTTTGTTTGAATTGATTCAAAAATGATTCTGTTAGTTTTGAATTGGCATAAACGATTATGTTTTCTCTAAATTAGTATAAAATATTTGTTGGATAGATCGAATATAGTCTGTTTCTATTGAATTAATTCAATACGATTTCGTTTGTTCTGAATTAGCATAAAAGATTTGGTTTGTTTTAGCGTGAATGATCTTCTTTGCATTGAATTAGTAATTAAAGGTTTGTTTGATTCACCGCATACATTTCTATTACCATTTGGATTAATTTAAAATGATTTTGTTTGTAAATATGACCAGCGACAGAATCATGAGATTCTGTAGCTAGTCATAAAATTTGGACTTTTGTTGATTTTACAATTAAAACACTATCTAAAATTGTTTACTCTTGCCCATCTACAGGTATACATGAATTTCAATGGGAATTGGATCTGCTGTGGCAGTTTAGAACATGCTTTTGTTACATAGTTTTGGTTTAGGTTGTTAGTCTTAGGCAGAAATAGGAATCTAGGAGATTGTTCCCAGATTTTTGCAAACGGTATTGATATTTTCCACAAGGATTGTTTTATCCTGTGCCCTTTATATGCTCATTACTTTTTGTAAAGAACCCATCACTGTTCGGAGAACTGAGACTATGGACTGATTATACAGACTTGAATGAAAGTGGATGTTTTGTAACAGCTTTAGCTTTCAATTTATCTTACTTTTGTTCAAGTTGTTGTGCATTTTAATTTGTAATCAAATTATTGACTACTTTAGATATCAAGATTTGTTACAGGTTGATGTTATATGATTTAAATTCTGTCCATATTCAATGTATCTTATTTTACTTACAACAATTACTCTGTTTTAATTTAATGAAAAGAAGGTTTATCTTCTTTGTTAAATGAACAACTATGTACAAATCTTTGCAGAGGGATTTATCTTGATGTGACTATTTGTAAATCATAAAATTGTTGTTGCCATATCCTTTATCTGTTCTATCGTTAGCAACTCTGAAGTGTTGTTTCTTCGTGTTTACATGAAGTATTGGAGGATCTGATGCGGGCTTACCTCATCAAACAATGAACGCAGATGCTTATTCATAGGACAAATAGGAAGCGCTAATTTCAGGTCAGTTTGTTATTTTATTTCAATAGTTTAATTAATATAAGGATTTATTGTAGTTTAGATAGATATATAATACAGATTCTAGTTTTTATTACTTAGTTAGATAGTTATTATTTCATTTCTCATCACAGATTACTATTCTTATTGATTAGCTTAAATAGCTTTTATTTTATTTCTTTCTCATAAAAATCATAAAAATAAAAAATAATAACTTTGCTGTCATAAGACAATTTACAAATGATTTTCGCAAATTTCGATTAAAATTTGTATTATGTAAATACTGTACATATACAATTGAGATTTAATTGTATTGATAGCTGAACATTTAACAAGTAGAATTATTGTTTTATGATATTAGTTAGTAAACTGTATATATATGTTTTAGATTGTATATAGTTTGTTGTAGCTGCTTTTTTCACTTAGATTAGTTTCTTTAGCTTAGTTTTTCTTTCGTTTTCCTAGGACTTAGATCGGCCAACAGAGCCACTAAAACCATCGGGGTGGATCACACCAAACGGCTTGGGTTATTTAGACAACCCCAGAGCGGATCCACTCCTCCAGTTGACGAGCGGTCAATTTCGCCCGTCAACAAATGGCGCTAGAAGGAGGGCCTGAAAATTATTAATGGCACAAGGACATCGTAAGACTCCTCCACCACCCAACCGCTCACCTATAGTGACAAGAAGTTATTCAAATAAAAACATCGTCCCTCAAACAACAACCACATCAAATGACGATCTACGGATAACAGTTGAACCAGTAACCCCAAATCCTACGGGTGGTGACGTACAAGAGATTGTCCGACAATCTCTCATAAGAACACATAGTGCCTTCGCCTGTTTAAGGCAACCAAATCGACCTTTGGACCAACCTTTAGACTTCTCTGATATCAGAGAACAACTTGGAGGCACTAACCTCACTTTAAACCCTACATACCCAATACTCACTCCTATTGCAGGAGGATCTGTAATACCACCCTCACCACCTCCATCATCCCCTTCTTCTTCTAGAGAAGACTCTTCTGACGAAGGCAGTTCCTCTTCTCAGCCTTCCACACTTCCTACACCAATGGCCAACTAGAACAATCGTGCCAGACCCTGGCTCGACCAATATGCAGTAGCCATACCCGGGCCTCAACATCCCTTACCCAAACATCCAGAGAAGTGGCTCCACAAGTTTGACCCGGACTCTAAACAGATCGTTGAAGATAACATTAAATTTTTTATGTTAGCCATTAGACTACGTAATGTCAAGCATGAAGACATAGTCTGTAGGTTGTTCCCCTATACTTTTGAGGGCAATGCCTCTACCTGGTACTTTTCCCAGCAACCCCATACCATCGTGTCATGGGAGAAGTTTGAATCCTTCTTTCTTGAGAAGTTTGGAGACGATAAGTCTCCAGAAGTTCTATTCATGGAGCTTTCTAGTTTAAGAATGAACCCCAAAGAGAAAATCAAAGACTTTAACCAAATATTCTTAACACTAAATAACCGAATCCCTACCGATTCGATGCCTGCTGAGAATCTTATCATAGCATACTATACTAAAGCCTTGCATCAAAGTATGGCCATTTGGGTAAAGCAATCTAAGAAAGCCACGTTGTTAGAGGCCTTCGAAGAGGCCAGTCAAATTGAAAAAGACATCCTTAGTTTAAAAGACACTACTAGCAATGAAACAGAGACTAGTTCAGCTTCCAAAAAGAAAATCGAAATCCTCCCTAGACCTGCTCAAAATAAAACACATCATGAAAGATCGGATTTAGAAAACTTAACAAAAGTCGTTCAAAAACTATCAAATCAAGTTATAGATTTGAAAAGGATGGTCGAAGAAGCTTCTTCGAGCAAAGGGCCTTACAAACCCCCGTTCAGGAAGCCTTTTCCCAATCGACCTAATTCAAATACCGAGGGCCTAAATCTAGAAAGCTTACAATTCACTCTTCAAATGATTCTAGAGGCCCAGGATAGCTTGATGCCTCCTGAGATCCCTGAGGAAGTAGTTGAACAAGAGACACTTGAAGAAGAAGAATCTTCTCTGAACATTTTTGGACACTTCTCGGATAGCATCTTTCAAGCTAATTTCGAGACAGTACATCCCTACAATAGTAGGAGTAAGACAGAAAACAAAAATTCTTCCAAAAACACTACGACTTTGCCCCCAAAATAATCTAAACCAACTGAGACTAAATAGAGTCATGTAAACCCAAACTTAGATTATGATTTAGTTAAAGATCTAAAAAATTTAAGGGCCAACATTTTTGTTTATGAATTATTAAAGTTTCTGTTTCTGCTACAAAAAATGTTACAGAATATCACAGAGAATAGCAAAAACGGTAATCCAAGCAGTAACAAGGTTGTTCAGAACAATCCAAAAGTTCCCCAAAAGGCTTCCGCTAAGAACAGTTCTGATCCTCACGATAAAGGAAGCCTTCCTGTAAATAATGTAACAAATGTAGATAAATTAGCTTTAGAGGTTGCGAGTAAAAAGCCGCAAGCTTCCACCATTAGTACTCGCAGAAATGTACCTCCATTTTTGTTAACTTTCAAAATCTTTAATAGAAACGTGCGCAATTGTATGGTATATTCAAGAGTGTCATCCAATGTAATGCCATGGTCTATGTGTCATAAGATTAATGCTGAAGTTGAACCATCCACCTTAAAAATCATCCAACTTGATCGAACTAGTGTTAAAGTTGTAGGGGAATTAAGGAATGTGCTTATAAGATTATCGTCTAACCCCAAAGTTCATCAAGTGATTGATATTATTGTTGTGGATATTCAAGAAGTTTATGGTTTGTTTCTAAGAAGAGACTAGTCAGAGTAGCTACACGGCTATTTCGTGATGGATTGGTCTCACCTGTGGCTGCCCGAGAATGGAAAGCCCAACAAAATCAAGGTAAATCACGAATGCTACCTAAAGCTCACAGTCACAGATTTAAATGATCCCAATGAACCATTTACACCTTCTGCCAATTCACCCGAAATACAAGGGATAGATACCTTTTTCGACAATTTCATGGTCAAGACTTCAGCTATCATTAATCCGGAACAACAGTCTGAGATTGTAGCATATATGCAGCCAGCAGTGTCTACACAATGGTCTCATGCACCCGATAAAAATCAAATTTGGTCTCTTTACTTTGACGGGTCAAAGTCCAAGGAAGGAGTTGGTGCGGGCTGTGTTATTATTGATCCAGCAGGTAACAAAACCCTAATTGCATGTAGGCTAGAATTTGAATGTACTAATAACACAGCAGAATATGAGGCTTTATTATAGGGCCTCAGAAAAGCATTAGATATGAACATTCAAAATTTGACTGTCTTTGGCAATTCAGAAATCGTGGTTAGAAAGGTAAGAGATTTTATCCACTGTCTGTCTCCGCATCTTAAAAGATACCAATCTAAGGTATGGAATTTAAGTAATAAGTTTTCTGCTTTCAACATAAATTCTATTCCTAGATTGAATAATTTTGAAGCTGACTTATTAGCTAACGTAGCTTCCAAAGTCTTTCCTGTAGAAGGCTTGTCCCCGAATGCATTCTCTGTCAAACTGTTGTTCAGGCCATCCGTTCCCAAAAACATCATGAATTGGAGAGTCTTCGATGATGATCAACAGATTATTAATTTCCTACATATGGAAGAAACTTTCCAAGGCACGGTGATCGACGAATGCACTCATGACGACAATCTGTGTGATTTCATGGTAATACCAGATCCAAGATCTCCTGAATCTTCTTCGGACATGGTAAATTCTATCCCTAAATCTGTAGTTAGATTAGAAAAAAATTACGATCTTCAAGACAAATTCAAAAAATCGGTCAACTGTAAAACAAATAGTTCCTCGTTATCATATGAAAAAGTAAACTTGGGAACTAATGACAATCCACAGTGCATTAATTTAGGGGTGGGGTGTTCCAAACAAGAAAAAGCCGCATTTATTAAATTGTTTAAGGAATTCAAAGATGTTTTTGCATGGACGTATGATGAACTTAAAACTTTTGACCCTAACATCAAACAACATGTCATTCCTATGAAACCCCAAACCGTACCCTTTCAACAAAAGTTAAGAAAAATGAACCCTAAGCTCGAACTGACCGTCAAAAAATAATTAAATAAACTCCTGAATGCTAAGATAATTTTCCCAGTTAGGCACACACAATGGGTTTCTAACCTTGTCCCTATCTGGAAGAAAAGTGGTGAAATCCGAGTATGCGTCAATTTTCGAAACCTTAATAGAGCGTCTGATAAAGACAACTACCCTATCCCACTCATGGAACAGATCCTTCAACAAGTATCTGATTCTGAAAGACTATCCTTATTGGATGGTTTTTCAGGGTACAACCAGGTCCTGATGTCTCCTCCAGACCAACTTAAAACTACCTTCCGCACTCCGTGGGGCACCTACGCTTATAGGAAAATGCCCTTTGGACTCATTAATGCCAGTGCCACTTTCCAGAGAGCGATGGACATTGCTTTCCGAGGCTTAATCAATCAATCCGTCGTAGTTTACTTAGATGATGTTACTGTATTTTCAAAAAACAAAACTGATCATCTAGCTCATTTAAGAGCTGTTCTACAGCGATGTCGTAAATACGACATTTCCTTGAATCCTAAAAAATCTATCTTCGCAGTAGAACAAGGTAAGCTCTTAGGATTCATTGTGTCAAGCAAAGGGATGATTATCGACCCTGAAAGGACTCGATTCATCTCGAAACTTTCCCCTCCCTCATCCAAAAAGTCTATGCAGTCTTTCTTAGGCCAGATAAACTTTGTCAGGAGATTCGTCCCTAGTTTCTTCGAAATGGTGAGACCTTTACAAAATTTAATTAAGAAAGACGCACAATATCATTGGGGACCCTTAGAAAACCAAGCTTTTGATTCGATAAAAAAGGCCATAATAGATGCTCCTTCTCTCATGAGCCTCGACTTTTCACAAGATTTCACACTCTACACATTTGCTTCTGACCGCTCCTATGCTGCTGTCCTAACTCAAAAGAATGATGGAAACAATGAAGACCCAATTGCCTTTATGAGCTCTTCTTTCAAAGGTGCGGAACTTAATTACACAGAAATAGATCAGCAAGCCTATGTTGTTTTTAAAGCAGTCAAGCACTTCCGATCTTATCTTTTGAAATCTAGGATGAAAATTATTGTCCTTTACCCAGCCGTCAGAAATATGTTAGTGCAGAAAGAACTAGGGGAAAAGAGGGAAAACTGGGTTACCTCCTTACAGGAGTATGACATAGAAATCACCCCAACTCAAATAGTGAGAGGCCAAGGGCTATGAAAATTAGTTGTTGACTCAGCAGCAGGACATCAAGAAGAAAACAATATGTCAAACCCTGGACAACACAATCAAAATTCAATCTATTGTGCACAAAATTTTGTTAGTCCCTGGTACGACAATATAAAATTATGTCTTGAACATGGGTCAGCCCCCCGTCACCTGGATCCCACTAAAAGAAGAGCGTTAAGATTAAAATCTACCTCCTTTCAGTTGATTAACGGTATTCTGTTTCATCAAAATTTTGATGGAGTACTAATGAGTTGTCTTGAGAAAGATGAAGCAGAAAAGGTTTTACTAGAATTGCACGCAGGAGAAGCTGGTGGGCATTTTGGTGGGGACACCACTGCCCATAAAGTTTTAAGAGAAGGTTATTACTGGCCTACTCTTTTTAGATATGCTCATGCCTTGTTTCATAAGTGTATTATTTTTCAAAAAGCATTTGAGCAGATACAGAAACCAACCTTTCCTTTGCAGCCCGTTTCAGTAGACTCCCCTTTTCAACAGTGGGGTCTTGATATTATAGGTCCTATCAATCCACCATCCTCACAACAGCATAAGTTTATCATAACAACCACAGATTACTTCACCAGGTGGTCTGAAGCTGCCGCATTAATAACTGTGAATACCAGTCAGGTAATTGTCTTTTTAAATTCAAATATTATTACTCGTTTTGGTATCCCTGACTGTTTAGTATTCGATAACGCTTATTATTTTTCGTCTCTTGAAATGAGCGAGTTCTCTCTAGAAAAAGGAATTAAATTGAAGTATTCTTCCAGCTACTACCCTCAGGGAAATGGATTGACAGAATTAACTAATAAGAATCTCATTAAAATCATCAAGAGAATGGTATCTGAAAATCACAAAAATTGGCATAATGCGCTGTTAAACGCAATCCAGGCTGATAGAGTAACACCGAAAACTGTTGTAGGTAACTCTCCCTTCTTTATCATCTATGGTAGAGAAGCAATTCTACCACCGCATATTCTTCTTCCCTCACTACAGTTATCACAAAAAATATAAGAAGAGGACTGCCCTCCTTTGGAGAATCGAATTAACACTTTAATAAAACTAGAAGAGGTAAGAGCTCAAGAAAAACGTAAGTTAGATCAGCATCAACTAGTGGTCAAAAGCTGGTTTGATTCCAACTCTGCCACTGATAGGAACTTTGAAGTAGGTGACCTTGTCTTGAAATGGGAAAAACCGCATGAGGGAAAGGGAGAGCATACGAAGTTTCAAAACTTGTGGCTAGGACCGTTTTTAATTGTTGAGAAATTGGGTCCCAGCTCTTTCTGATTGCAGAATCTAGAGGGACAGCCAGACACCTATCTGGTGAATGGCCAAGATCTGAAAAAGTATTTCTCTTGATGACAACCCTATATATACTGTGTAAATATTTTTCTTTTGTTTGATTTTCTTTTGTTGTTTTGGTTTTGATTTTTCCTTACGCTTCTCAGTTTTTTTGGAAATACACATACCTGCATTATGAACTGGTCAGACAAAGAAAATAGAAAATTATTTCTCTGAAATGACTGTTGAAAAGTTGTCTAAACATCAATTATAATATACTTCTGAAATTCACAGCCATGTTGAAAAAAGACTGTTGTTTGAAAGAAGTTTATTGATTTCAATCTGTAAGTTAAGCCTGTCACGATCATCCATTATTTTCTTACGCTTTCCCTGTTCCTTAAGGGAATAACTCAGAAGATGTCTCCCTTCTTTCGAAGGTCAGTTTTGTAAACAAACCATCTCTGAATCTTAATGAAGGACAGTTTTAAAAAAAAATAAAAATTCAAGGTCTATAAAAATATGACTAAAATATCATAATTTTCAGCGTCACCCCGCTCAATTATATATCTTTAAAAACTAAACAAATCATAAAAGAGCTGTGGGAAGTGCTTGTAAACCCACTGGGATGATGAACAGGTCTGCTGGCAGTGGGTAAATGCATGCATGATGCCAAGACAACTTCGTCGGAGTACTGAACAGGCCCGCTGGCAGCAAAGCAATGTCAGGTATATGAAAATTTGCAAATATGGAATCTCTTGACCTTAAAATGTCCTTTATTCTGATTTGACACTTCTTGGTAGGATACAGATATCAGAGTGGGTTAAATGGCAACCCTGTCGAGGCTATAGATGCCTGCTAGCAGCAGTGGCTCTGTCAACAGTATTGGAGAGTTATCTTTAATATCATGACTCGGTTGTCTTAAGACTGATATCAGTTTTTATCTTTTAAGCACAGCTGGAGTTTGTTTGGTTAATGATGATGTTTAAACAATTTTCTGGTCATTTCTGAGTTAGAATTATTCTAATTATTCTAATATGGATTTGTTCTTTTGGCAGAGATAACTGCTTCTACCAGTGTGTCGCCATTGTTGGCAGCCATTTTGCATTTTTATTATTTCCTTATAAGCTGCCTACACAAGGGTTTTTGAACCCTCAATACTCGTTGCAAATCTTTAAAAGAAAACGACACTATTATCTTGCGCATTCACACACCTGCCTTTTGTTTTCATTTTCATGACTGCAAGTGTGAAAACCTTGAGTCGCAAGTCATGTCGATGGCATTAAAATCGTCACTAGATTATTATGAATACTCTTGTTCATGTGTTCATTTCACCTCTAACTCAATAATGGTCACACAGTTGGCAAGACACCAAACCTTTACTCACTTTGCATTTTTGTTAATATGGTTTCAATTTATAAGTTCATGATGCAATGATATTTGATTAAATCCTTGGTGCAATGGTTTCATACAAACGCATAAATTGTATGATCAAATCTTTGGTGCTATATTCGAAATGTTGTTTTGTTTTAAATCATACAAAAGCTATTGTTTGTTCAAACATTCGGATCGACTTGTCATGGTTTTCAATGGTTGTTTGTTTGGCATGTCATTTACATTGTTTTTTACACACACCAAAAGTGATTTGAATTACCAAGACGTCGTCGATTGTACATGTCAAAATGAATGTTTTTCATGGTTTCTTTTCATTCCACCACCCTTGCACGCATAGGCATTAAATGTTTGCCTTGCATCCCGAGCTACCTCTGTTTGTTTGGAGGAAACTGTGGGATTTGGTTCTCTGTCTACCTTGTCTAACCTCTTCACCGTTTACCTTGTTGACTGTGTGCTCTCTCCTATGGCACCTGTAGTGCGCATAGAACCTAATGGCGTCCAAACACTATTTTTATTTGACAACGCTCGTGAGGATATGGAGAGTAGTGGGTGGTTAGTTTTCATCCAAAAATTTGAGGGTTTCAACCTCGCGATCGCTCAATAGTTTTCCCTCACATTTGATGGATGCAGGGACAAAGTTGGGGACATCCAACTTGAATTGAACGAAGAATCCCTCAACTTAGCCATGGGTTTGCCAGCTAAAGGGGAGAGGTGGTTTAAGAATTCAAAGGTGGATGAAGTGCCATGGCTGCTCATGTTTACATCGAGGAAAATTGTCAGTTGTGACAGAGGTATGCTAGTCACTGCCCTTAAGTCTAGGTGGCATGATTTATTGTCCATTGTTAAGCAATTCATGACTTGCAAAGGTCGATATGGTTTAGTGTTTCTTTACCATTTCTGGCTACTTATGAACTTCATATATTTCCCTTTGAATATGCCTCACTACCTCCTACGCAGTCTGTATAAAATGGCCAAACGTTGTAAGAGGGAAAAGGCCGACTCCAGCCTCTTCCATCACTGTTTGATCAAAATCGTTATTGTTCATCATTTGAGGCTGAGTGGTGACTGTTGGCAAGCTTTCCTATTAAGGAATGGCTTTTCCACTCCTGAGTGTGTTCAAGTGGACAAGACCATGGTCACTGAAACCCTTGTTGGGCCTTCCATGCCATCTCCTAACCTCCTACCCATTGTCGAACCCTCAACCTACCCCAACGCTAACCTACCTGACACCATGCCTGGCCCATGTTCGAAAGAAAATCCTAAGACTGTAAAGAGGCCTGCAAGAAAAAAGGACAAGGGTAATACAGATGTCAACAACAAGGGAAAGAAGGTTGCACACTGGGTATCCAGGTGTGCTCGTAATAAGCCCAAACAAAACACAGACCAGAAGCCTATTTTTTTGAGTGAAGATTCAGATTCTGAGATTGAGCAATTTTTGACTGAGGAGTACCCTTACTCTCACGGCCTCTGTTTTGTCGAACCTTATGACTACATATCCAACCTCCCGCCGTGCCTAAAAGGTGACCCTAACTTCCCCAGGATCAAGTTTGACAGTGGAACCCCTAGTAATTCAAAGGACACTTCACCTGTAGTGACTCGGCCCGATAAACAACAATGCACTCAATGAAACTCTTGGCTCAAGCTATACTACACAGATGTCCCTCTGTTGCAATCCAAAATTAAGTCTTCGGAGGACCGAGTGACTGTGTTGTCTAAAGAAAATGATAGACTGCAAGACAACGATAAGAGGAAAAATACCATGGGTTCTATCATGCTCAAACATGTTGAGGCAGCCACTGCCATTGTTAACTCGAAATTGTCCTGACAGAATCGTATCCCTACAACCAAGGTATGTTATTTCAACATTGATTTTTGAATGATTTGGTTTATTCTAAATTAGCATAGCCGATTGTGTTTGCTCAGAATTAGTTTGATTTAGTTCTGTTTTGTTTGAATTGATTCAAAAACGATTCTGTTAGTTTTGAATTGGCATAAACGATTGTGTTTTCTCTAAATTATTATAAAAGATTTATTGGATAGATCGAATATAGTCTGTTTCTATTGAATTAATTCGATACGATTTCATTTGTTCTGAATTAGCATAAAAGATTTGGTTTGTTTTAGCATGAATGATCTACTTTGCTTTGAATTAGTAATTAAATGTTTGTTTGATTCACCACATACATTTTTGTTACCATTTGGATTAATTTAAAATGATTTTGTTTGTAAATATGACCAGCTACAGAATCGTGAGATTCTGTAGCTAGTCATAAAATTTGGATTTTTGTTGAGTTTACAATTAAAACACTATCTAAACTTGTTTACTCTTGCCCATCTACAGGTATACACAAATTTCAATGGGAATTGGATCTGTTGTGGCAGTTTAGAACATGCTTTTGTTACATAGTTTTGGTTTAGGTTGTTAGTCTTACGCAGAAATAGGAATCTGGGAGATTGTTCCCAGATTTTTGCAAACAGTATTGATATTTTCCACAAGGATTGTTTTATCCTGTGGCCTTTATATGCTCATTACTTTTTGTAAAGAACCCATCACTGTTGGGAGAATTGAGACTATGGACTGATTATACAGACTCGAATAAAAGTGGATGTTTTGTAACAACTTTAGCTTTCAATTTATCTTACTTTTGTTCAAGTTGTTGTGCATTTTAATTTGTAATCAAATTATTGACTACTTTAGATATCAAGATTTGTTACAGGTTGATGCGATATGATTTAAATTATGTCCATATTCGATGTATCTTATTTTTCTTACAGCAATTATTCTGTTTTAATTTAATGAAAAGAAGGTTTATCTTCTTTGTTAAATGAACAACTATGTAAAAATCTTTGCAGAGGGATTTATCTTGATGTGACTATTTGTAAATCATAAAATTGTTGTTACCATATCCTTTATCTGTTCTGTCGTTAGCAACTCTGAAGTGTTGTTTCTTCATGTTTACGCGAAGTATTGGAGGATCTGATGCAGGTTTACCTCATCAAACAATGAATGCAGATGCTTATGCACAGGACAAATAGGAAGCGCTAATTTCAGGTCAGTTTGTTATTTTATTTCAATAGTTTAATTAATATAAGGATTTATTGTATTTTAGATAGATATATAATACAGATTGTAGTTTTTATTACTTAATTAGATAGTTATTATTTCATTTCTCAGCACATATTATTATTCTTATTGATTAGCTTAGATAGATTTTATTTTATTTCTTTCTCATAAAAATCATAAAAATAAAAAATAATAACTTTGTTGTCATAAGACAATTTACAAATGATTTTCGCAAATATCGATTAAAATTTGTATTATGTAAATACTGTACATATACAATTGAGATTTAATTGTATTGATAGTTGAACATTTAATAAGTAGAATTATTGTTTTATGATATTAGTTAGTAAACTATATATATATGTTTTAGATTGTATATAGTTTGTTGTAGCTTCTTTTTTCACTTAGATTAGTTTCTTTAGCTTAGTTTTTCTTTCGTTTTCCTATGACTTAGATCGACCAACGGAGCCGCTAAACCCATCGGGGTGGATCACACCAAACGGATTGGGTTATTTAGACAACCCCGGACTGGATCCACTCCTCCAGTTGACGAGCGACCAATTTCGCCCGTCAACACTTAGTTGATTAGTAACCGTATTAAATTCATTTAAATGATCTGCAACAGGCCCACCTTCTGACATCTTCATATTAAATAATACCTTCATTAGAAATACCTTATTGGATGTCGAGGGTTTTTCATACAATTTGGCCAATGCATCCATCAAAACCTTCGTTGTCTTTTCTTTGGAAATATTGAAAGCCACTGACGCTGCCAGGCTCAACCGTATCGTTCCTAGAGCCCTTTTGTCAATAATCTCCCATTCTTCATCCTTCATGGCCGTCGAATTCTTTGTTACTCCAGCCAATGGTAGGAATAGATCCTTTTGATATAAATAATATTCCATCTGCATCTTCCATAACTGGTAGTTTTGGCCGTTAAATTTTCAACCCTAAACTTTCCATCTTCCGACATTGCTCCCACTCGAACCAGGAACCCTCTTTTCCTGTGAGTTACCTTTCGCTCTGATACCAATTGTTAGAAAAATAAGACCGCGGAGCAATAAAATAAAATAAATGTAGAAACAAAACAAAGAAGATACACAATACAAGAGAGACACAGATTTACGTGGTTCACCCAGTGTGGGCTACGTCCACCAGAGAAATTGCCAGGTCCTTCCTTTATTATTATCCAGCAAATGAAGGGATACAACCTATAGAAAAACCCGTTGTAACTTCCTCTTCTTTCTCTCACAGTATCCTCTCTCAGAATATAATATTCGCCATCAATCATCACCGCAATACATTTCCCTCATAAAAGAGGGTTGCCTTCTAGGGAAAAAAACCCTAACGTAATCTCTACCGTTAGATCTGCGACCTTATAATGAACGGTCTAGATTTACAATGAAATTACAATATACATTTACAAGGCAATTTTTCCTTTGGGGGATTCGCCCCCGAACCCCTGTTGGGGGCCCGCTTGCCGCCAAACCCCCCAACCGAGGGGATAGGCCCCCCAGACCCCGTAGAGGGGGTACCCCCCCTCTGCCCTCCCCCGCATGGAAGAGTGTACATACTTCTGGGGTGTAAATACTTCATGGGGTATAAACACGGCTAAAAGAAAGGACCTATGTATCAGGAAGATAATCAGTCTCCACAACCAACATAACTATATTTGGTACCAGATGCCTATAGGATGATGGTATCGGAAAAGCACATGTGACTAATAATCACCGGTACTAGATAAACACGGGTATTATATGAGTGTAG
Source organism: Picea sitchensis (assembly GCA_010110895.2). NCBI lineage: Eukaryota > Viridiplantae > Streptophyta > Pinopsida > Pinales > Pinaceae > Picea > Picea sitchensis. Next base: position 22,239 of record SNQJ01S0051847.1, read on the forward strand.
GTACTATATGACTATAGAATCTTTTGGTACTGGAAGAGCGCATGTACCAGATGACTGTAGAACATTTTGGTACCAGATGACTTAGAGTGTGAGTACCAGATGAACTTGAGTGTTGTCTTAGAACCCTGTCTTAATACGATTTCCAAAAAAAGGATATTAGATGGAATAAAACACATAGATAACTATTCTAACTATCAATAAATCATGAAAATCATAGGTTAAACATTTATTACCTCATGTACACCAAGAGATAGCCAAATGAGTGTATCATTGAGCGAAATGAATGGATTAGTCATAGTTTTAGGCAACATATTCAATACAGGTCACAAAAGTAAGGTGTCTGTGGATATCAAAAAGGAGGCCGAACATTTCCCCCATGCCTTATCCATTGCATGTCCTCATGCAACAATGATCTTCAAAATTTCAAAATCCCAACTGAATTGTCTCACTATCATAATTATGTGCAAAGGCCTTTGGACATTTCATCATGGTTCCCTCAAAATTTTTCTAGAAAGGGGTACCCATAAGTCCATTTCAAACTTTTCTTTTCATATCACATAGTCCTCCATCTCTCGAAAAGCCATAAACAAAGGTTCATGGAGATCAACGCCCATGAAAGAAATTCTTAATTTTAACACAATGAACTGGAGTTTATATGAGAGGAGGGTTTAATACCAGAAAAAATTAACAGACCTGAGCAGAGTAACGATCCTGAGTAGAAAAGGTGGTATACTAACAAATGTTCATTAACGATATAATAGTTATAACAACACTCATATGAATGGTGACACCATTTAGAGGAGCGTCTTTTGTAATAATGTTGAATTATGGTTATGACATCAACAAGGTAGTATGAAATGACATGCTTGGATATGTGGAGTAATGAGTAATAGATTAGAGTCGTTAGTGATTTGACATTATGTCTTATCTAATCTGTTGTGGAAAATACTTAGGAAAAAGGATCGGATGTGATTCTAGTATTTGGCCAAGAGATTTCACAAATGACTTTTAGCTCATAGGTATTTTAGCTATATTACCTTTAAAATAAAAGTGATATAGTTATAGTCTAGATCCCATTTGAAGAAAGGAACGCATAAAATAATACATCCCAAGATGATTAACTTGTCTCTTATTCAAGTGTATAGAGATATATCTCTTCTTACTTAGGTAGGGTGAATTACACATACCGAGGGTCCCACTTTCATGCAAACCTATTCATTTTAAATATAGAAACCTAAGGTGGATACTAGAAGATTCTTAAGAACATCATTCGAGAGATATAAAGGTCATCTACTAGATTTGATTTGATAATGATTGCTTTAGAATGAAACCCAAGGTTTTCTTTTTCATTTAGTTTTAGGTGTGCTTATTTATGTTTTTCAACTCCCTTTACCTGGCATAGCCCCGCTATCAGCAGGCCTGTTCAGTACCCCGATGGGTTTACCTTAGTACCATACAAGTATGACCCCACTACCAACAAGCTTGTTCAGTACCCCGACGAGTTTACTTGTACTTCCTGATACTTCCTTTTATTATACTACTCAAAATATTTAGAATGATGTATATTGTTCATTGATAGCTTTAGAGTATAAGTAAGGTAGGTGGTATGAGAGTTTTTTAGATTTATTATGCACATAATTGATTATTTGTATTTAGCCCAAGGGTGACATCATCCACATTAGCCTTAAATATCAGTTATTCAATGTATAATTGAACATCTCGGATAATTAATAAGAGGTCCCTCTGGTTAATCCTATTAGGATTGTCATGAAATTCCATTGAGCTTTTACAAGAGTGGTCCACTAGATGAAATTTTTCATCAATACTGCCCAAGAGAAGCTTGTAAGAGAAACTTGGATAAGAGCTTGTTGAATCAACTAGGTTAGTATTAGACATAATGGTGTCACCATTTTTCAATGGATGTTTCAATTATTAATCACCTTTTAAGAAGGATGAGGTAATAATACAAACACACCCATGATCATATAGAGATGAATGTGAAAAATTCTCTTTAAAGGGTAACAAGGATGATACATTTAGGGGTGAGTGTAACAATGTAGAAGGAAGGTGTACATGAAAGTAAAGAAAAGTTTAGCATAAGACTTAAAATTATTCATTGATAGAAAGAACAAGAAAATATTGACTCATACCTCCAATTACCTGAAGTGGAAACAATGTCAACTACATGTCAGTGATCATATTACTTTGGCACCAGTATCAAATTATTAATGGTACCAGACATGTTGTTGTGTTACTAGAACAAGACAATACCGTAACAAGTCAGTATCGAAACAAGTCTTTATGATATTCAAACTGGAATTTGTAGACCTCACAGTGTGAATGGAATACTTTGAGTTTCAGGTTTAGCTGTATTGTGGGCTGCAACAAAAACTGTGTGAAATATGCTTGATGGAATTGAGAACTGCTTGGTACTGAACCGGTGCATGAATTTAGTACTGGTACCAGAATTCTATTGGTAATTAATGAAAAAATTTGGTACTGGTACCAGAATTCTAGAAATGACTATCAAATTCTAGCACTGAACATGTTGATTTGGTCTTGCTAACATAAGCTGAAAAGAATATGAAGATCCAAAAAACCACTACCCCATGCCTGATGTTTTTCATTCTCTCATGCACACAATGTGAGACGCTAAAAAATAAGGAGGGTTGTTGAGAGGGTTGTGAATAACTGCTAAAAACAAACCAAAAGATCTAATTAAAACTAGATTTCTATGCATGCTTACAAATAGAAAATTCAGGGACAGTGTCAAAAGTTTAACAATGCATACATTATTCATGATTTATTTGACCAAAAATTATTAGCTATGAATAAAATAGTATGGAATTAACATTCAATTTCAATTTCTATTAAAAATATCACTTAATCGATCATCTTTGCGAAATAGTGGTCTGAAAATAGATAGGTAATGATAAAGCACAAATGCATCTTTTTTTTAACAACTTAATGAAAAAGAAGAAATTTGAGGATATAGGTCATGAAGTACTCCCTTAAGTGTTCTCTTCCGTTGACAGTGATGCATTATCTTCTTTTGAAAATACCCTTCCAATATTATGTGTGCATTCACAGGATGAAGAGATTACCTTCTCATAAAATTCCAAACAAAATTATCATAACTTTTAGAAATAAATCTACTAGAGGAACAAAATATATTAAACTAATTTCTTTGTTAAATTTTGACATTCCCATTTATGAAAAGTATGAAAGATAGGTTGCATTGCACTTATATGCAACATTTATTTACTATCCTACTCTAATTGAACAAAGAAAATGTCCTTCAAGTATACAAATACTTCCAGTGAATCCATATGCGTAACATGGTTAGAAATATATTCATACTTAGGTATAAAATATTGATCCAGGTGGATATCGGTGGCCACCCACCTTTTCCAAATGGCTCAAAACAATTTTCTGGCACTTTTGGCAATTTACTATTTTTAGCAGGTTTTAACTTCCAGGGCCATTTTGAGGGTCCAAATGAAGGTTTTTTGAGATTGAGGTTCTCAATGATAGAAAAAGTCATGATTTAGCCCCCAAAATGAATCTCCTCGATGATACCTTTCCAACGAGCTATCAAACGCCTAAAACGGAGAACATATGCAAACGTTACGACCCCGGGAAGTTGATGTACTCACTTACCCAAACGAGGCCCACATGACTTTTGGCGCTTCATCTCCTAAGGTTAGGTTTTTGGATGTCTAGGACTTTT
>SNQJ01S0051847.1:25978-58526 GCA_010110895.2 Picea sitchensis
GCATTGCCTCTTCATAACATTCTGGTTCACCAGAATCAGTCAACAATAAATAATACAATGAAGGAGAGTATCGTTTGGGGGGTATAATTAACCTGGTAGATTTTCTAACAACACTTGAAGGTGTTTGAGGTACCTGCTGCACCTATTGTTGTACATTTTGATTTTCTGGTTCCTTTGGAATTTCTTTTTCAGTGCTCTCATCAAGCATTGTGTATTCTTGTTTTTCTTTTTCCTGTCTCTTTCCCTGCAACTGATCTTTGTACATGACCTTCTCATTAAATATGACATCTCTACTCCTAATTATTTTGTTATTTTCCAAATCCCATAAGATATAACCAAAATCATTAACACCATATCCAATAAAGGTACACTTCTTGGATTTTTCCTCAAGCTTTGTTCTATTTTCTTTATCAATATGGACAAATGCTTCACAACCGAAAGTTTTCAAAAAAGAATAGTTTACCTTTTTTCTTGTCCATTCCTCCTTTGGAATTCTACCATCCAAAGAGCTTGAAGGTCCTTTGTTTATTAAGTAAACAATAACATATACAACATCTGCCCAAAACTGTAAGGGCAAACCAATGTGCAATCTCATACTCCTTGCATGCTCCATGATTGTCCTGCTCATCCTTTCTGACACACCATTTTCTTGTGGTGTTCTTGGAACTATCTTCTCTCTACGAATCCCATGGTATGAACAGTAATCATCAAAATCCTTGCTGCAATACTCACCTCCATTATCTGACCTGAGACACTTCATCCTTTTTCCTGTCTCATTCTCAACCAAATCTTTCCATTTCTTAAAAGTATCAAAAACATCAGATTTTTGTCGAATGCAATAAACCCAAGTTTTTCTAGTTGCATCATCAATACAAGTAATATAATAATGAGAGCCACCAAGAGATGATACCTGAGCTAATCCTCATACATTTGTATGCACAAGCTCTAACCTTTCACTCTTCTTTTCTTTTCCGACTCTGAGAAATCTGACTCTCTTTTGTTTTCCATAAACACAATGCTCACAGATGTCCAAATCAATTTGTTTAAGATTTGGCAGCAAATTTATTTTGTGAAGTATCTGCATACCCTTCTAACTCATTTGTCCAAGCCTATGATGCCACAATGCTGTATCCACTCCTGTAGAAGCTAAAGAGATATAAGAGTCAATATTAAAAATACATAAATACAATGTACCTAGATTCTCTCCTTTTGCTATCACCAATGATCCTTTGATGACCTTCCACATCTTATCTGTAAATATGGATATACAACCTTCACTTGCCAACTACCCTGTTGAAATCAGATTTTTCCTTAAATCTGGAACATGTCTTACCTCTTTCAATAGCCATTGGTTTCCATTGCGTTGCTTTATTTTTACCTTTCCCATTCCAACAATTTTGCATGGTGCATCGTCACCCAAATGAACCTGTCCAAAATCACCTTGAACATAATCTAGAAAGTGTTTCCTATGGGGTGTGGCATGAAATGAAGCCCGTGAATCTACTACCCAAGACTCAGAAATATTATCTATAGAAAGAATCAAAGCATCTTGTAACACATCACCTGTTACATTTGCTTCCTGATTTCTCTCCTGCTGTCCATCTCTTTGTTTCTTTGGAGTTATACAGTCTTTCTTCAGATATCCTTTCTTCCCACAATTCTAGCACTCTATCTTTCCAAGTTTGGATTTGGATCTACCCTTCCTAGAATTCCCACGGTTCCTGAAACCCTTTCCTCTATCCTTTTGTCTTCCCCTGTTCTCCATGTTCAACGCATTTCCTGATGTCTCACCTGTGCTCTTCCATCGCATTTCCTCACTAAGGATAACACCAACAACATCATCAAATTTTAAAGTATTTGAACCAGAGACAGAGTTACTTACAACCATGACCAAGTCGTTCTAGCTTTTTGGCAATGAGCACAAGATTAGAAGAGCCCTGACCTCATCATAAAAGTCCACTTTTACAAAACTTAGTTGATTAGTAATCGTATTAAAATCATTTAAATGATCTGCAATAGACCCACCTTCTGACATCTTCATATTAAATAATATCTTCATTAGAAATACCTTATTGGATGCCAAGGGTTTTTCATACAATTTGGCCAATGAATCCATCAAACCCTTCATTGTCTTTTCTTTGGAAATATTGAAAGCCACCGACGCTGCCAGGCTCAACCGTATCGTTCCTAGAGCCTTTCTGTTAAGAATCTCCCATTCTTCGTCCTTCGTAGCTGCTAATTTCTTTGCTATTCTGCCCAATGGTAGGAATAGATCCTTATGATATAAATATTCTTCCATCTGCATCTTCCATAACTGGTAGTTTTGGCCGTTAAATTTCTTGACCCTAAACTTTTCATCTTTCGACATTGCTCCCACTCGAACCAGGAACCCTCTTTTCCTATGAGTTACCTTTCACTCTGATACCAATTGTTAGAAAAACAGGACCGCGAAGCAATAAAATAAAACAAATGAGGAAACAGAACATAGAAAATAAAAAATACAATAGAGACACAGATTTACGTGGTTCACCCAGTGTGGGCTACGTCCACCAGAGAAATTGCCAGGTCCTTCCTTTATTATTATCCAACATATGAAGGGATACAACCTACAACAAACCCGATGTAAATTCCTCTTCTTTCTCTCACAGTCTCTTATCTCAGAATACAATATTCACCATCCACCATAGCCGCAATACATTTCCCTCATAAAAGAGGGTTGCCTTCTGGGGCAAAAAACCCTAACATAATCTCTATCATTAGATCTGCAACCTTATAATGAACGGTCTAGATTTACAATGAAATTAGAATATACATTTACAAGACATTTTTTCCTTCAAGGGATTCACCCCCGAACCTCCGTTGGGGGTTCGCTTGCCCCCAGACCCCCCAGCCGGGGGGATAGCCCCCCCTAGAACCTACAGAGGGGGTACCCCCCCTATGCACTCCCCCGCGTGGAAGAGTGTTCATACTTCTAGGGTGTAAATACTTCATGGGGTATAAACATGGCTGAAAGTAAAAGACCTCTGAATCAGGAAGATAATCAAGCTCCACAACCAACAGAGTTGCCCTACCTTGAGAACCCAATAAATTTGGATCCTTTGCTGGCGTGTGCCCTTGACCTGTGTGTCCACTATATGATTAGGGGATGCTTGTCTCATGCAGTTAGGGTTGATTTCTGTTAATGTCAGTTTTTTTGTGATCTCTGAGGTGTCCAATAATGGTCGAAAATATGGCTGAAGGAGGTCCACTTTAAACATTGGGTGCAGGCCAAGGACGGGTGGAGTGTTGAGCTCAAAAGAATTGCTACCCACAACCTTGGTGATAGTGTAAGACCCATAGTGAAGTGGGAGGAGCTTCCGATGGGGTCCTGTGAGACACTCCTTCTCAAATGTAATCAGAATTGTTCTCCAACCTGAAATTGGTGCAGTACCCTATGTTGATCATGGCACTACTTGTACTTAGTATTGGATTTATGAAAAATATCCTGTACCTGTTGGAGGATGTGTTGAATCCGCTCAATGAATCTAGTGGCTTTGTTGGTCTCATACTAAACATGGGAAGAGTCTGTCTGTGTGGTGGAAAGAGGTAGTGCAACATCAATGGGACCCAAGGGATGGAATCCCAACCCCACCTGAAATGGTCTATGGCTGGTGGAGCTATGGAGAGCCCTGTTGTAACTGTGATGAACAAAGGGGAGACTCTCATCCCATGTATGTGAATTGTTATATTTGTACATGGGAAGGATTTGCATAGTCATCTGATTGACAACCTATGTGTGGTCTCCTATTTGGGGGTGAAAAGAAGTGGATTTAGTGAGCTTGGTGTCCAATAGTGACCAAAGAATCGACCAAAATGTGCTTAGGAACCTGCTGTCCCGATCAGAGATTATGGTCTGTGGTATCCAAAAATGGACCCACACTCGTTCAAAGAAGAAATTGGTAGTATCTTCCACTTTGATGTTCTTCTTACAGGCTGTGAGGATGGCCATATTCAAAAACTGATCAACGACCACAAATACACATTCGTTTCCTTTCTTGGTGGACAGAAGGCCAGACATGTAATCCATTGAGATGGATTCCCAAGGCTTCTCAGGAGTAGGAAGAGGGGTGTATAAGCCTTTCTTCTTGATGGATGGCTTGGCAATGGCATTGGTAGTGAAATATCTGATATACTTGTTGACGTCATGTCAAAGTTTTGTCCAATAAAAATGTTTCTTAAGAACGACCACAATTTTCTCCATGCCAAAATGTCCTACCATCCGACTGTAGTGGGCTTCCCAACTAAGGTTTGCACACTCTATTTTAGGAAAACAGAGATGGCCTCGATGGAATAATAGTCCTTTGTGAATGTGAAAATCGGGGATAGTCACACCTATACCCAAGAGCTGATAGGTGGTGGCGAAGTCCAAATCTCGTTGATAAAGTTGGGGCCACTCAGAGGCCTCATGTCCACATGAATGGAGCACAATGGTGAGGGAAGCCATGGGAGGTCGACAGAGGTAGTCAACAACATGATTTCATATCCCCGTCTTATAATTGATGTTGAGATGGAACTACTGCAAGTAGGTGGACCACTTTTGATGGAAATCGTTCTGCAATTTCCCCTGTGTCTTTATGAACTACAGAGGCTTGTGATCAATGTGGATGATCATCTCCTTTCCCATAATGTAATGTTTCCATTGACGACATGGTTGTACGATGGAATACATTTCCTTGTCATAGGTGGGGTATTTTCGGACAGTATCTGAGAGTGTCTCACTATGGTATGCCACCAGATGACCGTGTTGAGTGAGAACTGCACCTACAACATAGTCAGATGCATCAGCCTCAAACTTGAATGGTTGTTGTAGATCGAGCAAGGAGAGTACTGGATATGAGCTCAAGTGATTCTTCAGATCATCAAATGCTCATTTTTTTTCCTTCACCCACACGAACTTGGCCCTTCTACCACCCTTGGTCACCTGGYTGAGGTCCTATGYAATATGGGAGAATCCCAACACGAACCATCGGTAGAAGTTGGYCATTCCCAAGAATCTCTGAAGCTCGGTTAGTGTGGTCAAGGTTGGCCAATCAYGGATGACTTGGATATTAGCTATATCAAAATTTACCCCATGCTCATCGACAATGTATCCCAAGTGTTGGACCCTATTCATTCCAAAAGAGCATTTTTCCAAGTTGGCATATAGCTTGTGCTGCCACAGAGTGCTAAAACACTGTTGAATATGTCGCATGTGCTCCTCACAAGTTTTGATKAATATGAGGATGTCATCCAATTATACCACCACAAAAGAGTTGGTGAAGGGTCTCAATCCATCATCCATCAACCTCATGAAAGTGGTTGGTKCATTTGTTAAGCCAAAGGGCATGACTAGCCATTCGAAGAGACCTTCTTTAGATTTAAAGTTCCATACATCAGTTGGTTCGATGGGAACTTGGTGGTAGCCAAAATTTAGGTCAATCTTGTTGAATAAATTCCCCCCCCTGAGTTGGTTAAGAAGGTCATCAATCCTGGGAATTGGGTACTGGTTCCTGAGTGTGATTTTTTTTAGGGCTCTGTAATCAATGCATAGTCGTCAGGTCTCGTCTTTCTTCTGCACTAGTACAACCAGGATTCCACAAAGGAAGGAGATGGGTTTGGTGTGCCCCTTTTGAATAAGCTCTTGGATTTGATGCATGATTTCATCATTTTCCATCAGTGAGCGGTGATAGGCTGGTCCATTAGGTAGAGGTGCATCGGGGGTCATATCAATTGGATGCTTGACTTGGAAGTGTGTCAGTACCCTAGTGGGTGAGGAGAATATGTCTTTGTATTCTTCCACGATCCCATCCACTTGATTCTACTACAAAGAGAGGCTCTGTGTTGAGGCCACATATGTGGTGTTGACCTTCTACTTATTGTGAGAATAGATAACAAAGAATATGAACTTCCTGGTCTGTGAAATGAAGTTATTGCATTTCTTAGCAAAGATTAAAGAAATAGCGGTAGGAAACACTATCTCTGGTATCCTATACAATTGTCTGCCCAAATTAATAATAACACTGTGAGGTCTAGACTCATACACATCGATGCTTCCAAAAATATGGTTGTCCTAAAAGAATATCACAAAATTCAAGGGGAGAAATATCACACAATACCTCATCTTTAAAAGGCTTAATGTTGTAGGGAAGATGACATTGTTGGCTGACACAAAGATCTCTTCCTTGGCGAAGCCAACCGATGGTGTAGGGTTGCAGGTGCGGTGTCTTTTTCAGGTCCAGCCACTTGATCACCTATACTGAAATCAGGTTCTTATGACTGTAACTATCGACAATTAAATGAAGCGGAGACCCCTTTACCCACATATGTGAGTGAACGATGTGTTCTCCTTCCTCAGGTTCTTCTGGTTCACTTGGCCAGACTTTGGTGGTATCTACAGTGGCACTGGGTTCAACATCGATAATATTCTTCCCTCCTTGGTGATTTGATTCGAAATCAAAATCATCCTTTGACTCAGAAGCCTTCAACTCAGCCATGAGTGACTACTTGGAGCAACATTCTTGAGTGTTATGCCAAGGGATTTTATGGTAATCACACCATTTTCCCATGTCCTTCTTCATTTTCTCATTTCCCTTCTTGTGCTACAGCTTGGAATGGTTTTCCTGAGAGTGGCCATCTCTGCTCTATCCTTTGTTGTGTGGGTTGGGTCCACCTTTTCCCTGCTTCGAATGTGAGGAGTTTGCAGATCCAAACTCTCGCCTCTTCTGCTTAAATTTTTACTCAATCTTGACAACGTATCTATAAGTCGTACCCAATGAGGTGATGTCCAGAAAATCCATTTCTATTTGGATGTATCTATGAAAACAACCACATTATTTGAGAGCCAAATGTTGCTCAGAGTCTTTGATACCCAATTTGGTGCACATGGTATAGAATATTGGTGAAATCTAGTACTTTCTGGTCCCTTTCTTGATGTGGGGTGGTCCATCTAGTGTACTGGTCCTCATATCTTCCAATAGGGTAGTACTATTCTTTAATGGCATCCCATAAGGAATCCCATGTAGGGGAAACCAAAAATATTGCATATTCCTCTATGGCCCTTTTCTCAGAGTAAGTGTCCCACTAGTCCTTAACATGGGGGACGACCTTGAGGACTGCAAAAGTAATCTTTTCCCTATCGGAAAAATTGTGGAACAAAAAATACCCTTCGAGCATATTCAACTATTTATCTACAACATCCACATCTATCAGTCCTTTAAATAATGGAATATCAAAATCTACCTTACCTTGAAGGGGGTTTCATGGCCTCTTGATGAAGATGCTTCTCCTGTGGGAAACCACCGAAGGATCTATGAAAAGTTTTCCAACATTTCATTCTTTTTTCACACAAGGGCTTCCTCGAGCAACATTTTAAAAGGATCTCCTACTCCATCATTGTTCTTTTCATCTCCCATGGGTTGTTTTTGGGCTTGCCACGACTGATCTTGTAACGAAACAATTGGTTCGAGTCCCAACTTCTTGTACCCTATTGTCGAGGACATGCACAAAGAAAAATAAATGAAGAGAATACCACTATGATACCACTGATCTGGATTTAGGAGCGGAATGAACTGATTAAGAAACAAAATATAATAAACACAGAGATATGAAGAAAAACACAGATATCTAGTGAACACTATCTTCTATTTAATAAATGAAATAGGATGAAACTGTGAAACTGTAGAATTGAAACACTTACTCGAATGGTGGTAGTTATTTCTAAGAAGAGATGTGGCTACTACATGCATCCATTTGATCAGAAATGATTACAATGAGGCTCCAAAGGCATTTTTGACATTACTCATGAATTCCAAAACCCTACACATCCAAAAACCTAAGCCTGGAAGGTGAAACACCAAAATCCATATGGGCCCCTATGGGTAAGTTGGTACCTCAAATTCCCGGGGTCATAATTTTTCATACGGCCTCCTTTTTAGGTGCATGATAGACCTTTGGAAAATTATTTCATAAAAATACACATTATGTCATCAAACTCTGACTCCGTCTACAGTTTGAGTGTGGCGAGTCGAAAAAACACTATTTGGGGCTCCAAAATGGCCCTGGAAGTACAACAAGACATGTTGACATGAAAACATACAAATTAATCCAGTTGGATTTGGTGAGAGGCCACCAATATCCACCTGGAAGATGTGTATGGCTTTAGACATCCCCAGAAGTGTAGAACCCACAATTACAAATAAGTACAAAAGAACATGCTGAACTAAAAACAAACAAGAGGAGCCAGTTGGAATAGGTGGGTGGCCACTGATATCCACTTGGATCACTCAGGTTCCAATAGTTTCTCTCCATTGAATTCTATCCATGATTCTTTAGTCTCCTCAACAAATTGACAAGAGGAATCCGAAGGGACTTCTAACTCTTCTTGTGGAGAGAAAAATAAATTCTTGACTGCTGTCAATATATGCTCTTGCTGAGAGGTGGATATCCCAACTGTTGTGAGAATGTGAGAAAGTTCTTGGAGGAACATTCTTCAAGATCTTGATCATCCGTGAATTACTCTAGTTGGTTGATGATCCTTGTCTCGCAACACAAATTGGTACTCGGGGGTTCTTACAACACCCCAAAAATGATTTATCATCAAAGATATGAATTTTAAAACAAAAAAATTAAAACTATTACAAAAATAAAACACACTAAAATTGAACTCCTTGCGTTACTAGGACCCTGTTGTCACTAGATTATCAGTTCGCACAAGTCAACTCATCATAAATAAAACTAAATTTGCATAAACAAAAACACACTTTAGTATAAAATAAGGAAAAAATCACTTGCATTAAAAGAGAAACACTTATGCATGAAAGGGAGAGGACAACCTAACTTTGGAGCAACCCCACTAAAGTGGATGTGTGGGATCTTCCCTCATGTCTTACCATCTTCTCTCCGCTCTTAGTTCGTCCATGTAATTTGAAATGAAAACTACCTACCTAGACATCTAATCCATTTAGCACCTCCCCGACAACGATGCAAAAAATGTTGGGCTAAATATATGCACTATTAATTCCCAAAATTAAATTATCAACCGGGGCTCGTAAGCTTCGAGGTGAAAGGACAAGAAATGTAGGATTAGAGCCTAGTATAGCCTAATCTAAAGTTCTCGACAATATGAATAAACTAAGAAAAGTAAAACAAACTGCAGAAAATTAACACTAAGGATTCATCACTGGGACATAGGAATAAATTAGTGCTATGAAGGCTTAGATCATGGTCTTTCATGCACTCGCAGTGATGTTCTTGTGATTAATCATGAGTAGATTAATTAAGTTTGCTATCCTTCAATGATTATTTCCTATAGCAGATCCACACTTTAATGCAATAAAAGAAACAAGCAAATGGAAATAAATTCAAGTTATAGGAAATAAACTAACACCATGGGATGAAGCCCATCATGGGGAGGCCATATCTCATGATTCAGACCCTTAATCTGTCCTTTGATGAGTAAAATTGCAAGCTTGCAATAAGAAGCCAAACAAAATGAAATACTAAAACAAAACTATGTGATCAACAATTTATTGCAAAGATCCATCCTAAAATGGGAAGATTAAATTTTATCCTACAAAATGATAACAAAATCATTCATCAATAACAAAAACAAGAGAGGAAATTAGTGCAAAAATGAGTGTAGATTGGTATAGTATAGTGCAAAAATGAAATTGACTAAGAACAAAAATAATTCTTAAATAAATCCAAACTTAGACTATAGAAATATTAAGCAAATTTAAAATCACACATCTTCAACTCAGAACCACTCATCAAATGAATACATCAATAAAGTAAAGGAAAAAGAAAGGGATGATAAGGAAACAAATGAATATGATAACATGAAGTGGTTTTGTGTGTAATTGAGATGTGAAGGCAACATTTAAAATCAATAACTAATACACAAAAAATGAAGGAGAGATGGAAATGATTTTCTCTCGTAATTAACTGATTGTAATGTATAATCAAATTGACAACTAAGGAGTGAATCATGTGAGGAAAGATGAGGTGAATATAGAAGAGAAAGGTTATATATATAGCAAATGGAACAACTATGTTTTACACTGTTTGGGACAACGTAGAATAGGTGAATGGATATGTGAATTGAATAATAGGTTTCGATGTGTGAGTAGGATGGAAAATCAATGGCAGAAAAGGATAGATGCAAAGGGCAGTTTGAATGATTAAATAGATGAGAGTGAATCATGGAAGCGAGGGAACATTGTCCACAATTAATTAAGCACAGAAATAGAGCATTCAAAGGATATGAAAAAATATAAGCACACAAAAGTAATGGAAGGAGTACATACTAAACTCAAAGCTTAAGAAATGTAATAATGTACTGAATTGAGAAATGTGATCCAAGTCTGAATTCATCCATCTAATGCAACAACATAAAATCAAAATATAACAAAAATTTAACTCAAATGATAACAAAACTAAAATTGACTTGTAATGAAATAAACACACAATCAATGTTAATATACAAAGCAAATAGAATATAGAAACACTTACGGATGTTGAGGGGCCCTTTCCAGGTGGTGAGTGTTGCTTGAAGACAATCAGATCACCCAAATTCTTGGGAACATGCACATGAACAACAACTCTTTTATTTAATCAAAATCAGAAAATTACAAGTCTCTTATAATATTGGGATGGTTATGATAACACTCTAATCTCCATTACAAAAGAATTCTCATAATGATAAAATTGGATCCTTCTCACAGCCCTAGGAGGCTTACGTATACATCAAATCCATGGAGGAATGGATAAAACTAAATTCCCCAACTCAGATTTTGGTTAAAACCAATTTTACAATTTTTGGAATGAAATCACAAAAATATGGGTTTTTCATCAATTTGGGCATATTCGAGTTGAAGATCCATGCATAAATCTTAAAAAATTTTGAATTTTGAAAAACTTCCCATGATTTATTGAATATTCCATATTTTAGACAAAACCCATATCGTATAATTTCTAGATCTGATACCATATGCACATAAATCGAGGCGCAAGTTGATAGTTTGAGATTTTTACTAATTTTGGAAAACTCATTCCCCCTGAGTTGGAGGTCCACACATGCAAGATGGGTGGATTTTGAAACACATGTTCGCATGTCGATATCGCTTTGTACAAAAACCATGTCCTTGATTTTCTTCTAGAAACATTCCAAATTTTTGAACTATATCTGGTATTGGATGCATGTAGGATGCTAGTACCGTATGAGCACAGGTGACAAATAAACACTAGTACCGAATGAATGTAGATTCCTGATGAGTGTAGGTACCATATGAATGTATAACCTTCTGGTATCGGAAGAGCTTAGGTACCGGATGATTGTAGAACCTTCTAGTACCGGAAGAGCGTAGGTATCGAATGACTGTAGAACCTTATGGTACCAGATGACTTGGAGTGTGATTACCAGATGACCTTGAGTGCCATCTTAGAACCCTATCTTAATATGATTTCCAAAACAAGGCTATTATATGGAATAAATCACATAGATAACTATTCTAACTATCAATAAACCATGAAAATAATAGGTTAAACATGTATTACCT
Source organism: Picea sitchensis (assembly GCA_010110895.2). Classification (NCBI taxonomy): domain Eukaryota; kingdom Viridiplantae; phylum Streptophyta; class Pinopsida; order Pinales; family Pinaceae; genus Picea; species Picea sitchensis. Next base: position 37,552 of record SNQJ01S0051847.1, read on the forward strand.
GATGTACGCCAAGATGTAGCCTAATGAGTGTATCATTAAGAAAAAATAATGGATTACTCATAGTTTTAGGCAACATATTCAATATAGGTGACAAAATTAAGGTGTTTTTGGATGTCAAAAGGGAGACCCAACACTCATTTTCATTTTCCCATTTGTATCCAAGGATGGTAGGGTAAGTATTCTTTTCTCGAAGATCTTAATGACTTCAAAATCTATGATTGTTTTCACATTTCCATGGTTGACCTAAAATTACTATAGGCATTCAATGGGGTAGATTATGTACTAATTAAATAGTTGCAAATTAATTTATGAGTATATTATACATAAGCTCCCATCATCTACCACAATTTATTTGGAAGTATGTTCACATCAATTCCATATCCAACATGACATGTCACACCTCATACCCATGGATCTAAACATCCATCTAGAGTTATTGATTGGTCCAAGGGTTCTTTTTTTGATCAATCCATCAAAATTTTCTTTTAGGATAGGGATAGTGAATGGGTTCTTATTTACACTCCCCCCACCCCTCAAATAACTTGTTGAAGGCCTACCATGCCTTCCTTTTCATCTCTTCATAATATAGGATTCTAATGAGGGTATGGAAGAATTCATGAACCATATTTGTCAAGGTGGTATCTCTAGTAGATATATATTGTGATCCCTAAATACTTTTACCTAGCCACAGATGATTAGGGGAATTATCAACCACTAAGTTACTATTTGCAACATTCCCTATCATAGTGGTTTCTTCTTGTAATGCTTCCAAGTATTCTTAATAAAATTTCTACTTCACCACATCAAACCCTTGGTCCACAAGAGCATTTTTTCTTATGTGGGGAGGTTATTATATGAAATCATAATAATTCCACTATCGTTCCCTAATATCCCTCTTGTTAGATTAAGATAGTTCTTGGTCATATTACCTATGGACTAGTACTAACCACATTTCATACTCCTCGACCATGTGAAATCCCAAGAAAAAATACCTATATCATTACAATTATATCATCTTATGGGGCTGATGTAGATACCATCCCTATTTTTACATATCCTCCTTCATATCCACTTTTGTAACCTCTACCATATCCTCCTCAAACCCCTCCTTTAGTGATTCTAATGTTTTCCTGCTTGACCTAGAAGGAAATTTTCTCAAGCCACTCCATTAACACCTATAGTGCATGGGAGTTTTATGTGGAATGAGTGTTTTCCCTACAAAAATCATAGAGAATGGTAGATGGGATAGAAGTATATTTATATAGAATCATGTGAAGGTGCAGGGGTGGGTGAAAGACCTACAAATCCTAATTTTTTCACCTACCATGTTGCATGGGAACCTAGTAGGTGGTGTCATTAGGTTAGGAGTAGTAACATCAACTCTTAGTGAGGGATAATAATTTTCCATGTGACCCTCTATCTTACATATGATATACCAATATTTATTTCTCCTGACCTTGGTGTGTCTCATTTCATGGATTTTTTTTTATTATGGATGAGAGTTCCAAATGTAATTGAGAAAGATTAGGAATCACACTAGTTAAGTACATAGTCTTAGTTCCTACTCTATTCTCTCATATATACTCATTCATCGATTAAATATCCATGGCTTGGGCCAAGGCCTCTCACTAGGTGGTCCATTTTTGTTGTATTAGTGGTATTGTTGTCAAGGGAAGAAAACCTTGAGTGAAAAACTCCTTGTTTTGAGCCTTGTGGATTGGGTAAGAGATTGGTTTCATCAAGTCATGGAAGTAATGATTGTATTCCCAAGCACTTTAACCAATCATTTGTTTGATATCCTTTAGCTCGATGCAATTCTAGTGATCTATGTTTGGCCTCTAAAATTCATCCATAAATCACACTTTCACCTCATCCATAATCTTAGTTGTTCCTTAAAGGTTAGTATGGGAAAACTTCATATACCATTCTAGATCCCTCCCTTGTGAAGTGATTTGGAACTCCACTAGTTTGGTGTCCTTTTTCTTTGATTTCTTGTAAAAAGGAAACCTCATGGAGCTAGATGAATTATTAGGTCGGTCAATATTTTTGAGCTAGAATCAAAACTCACTACTACACTTCTACTATTACTAATATTTCAAACTAAACTTGCTTTTACACCACTACCATTCCTTGCATTGTTATGAGGTGCTTTTAAATCATAAATAGAAAAAAATTACTAATTACCTTACTTTTCTCAAGATGAAAGAGGAGTGGTGACTATTCTAGGTTCTCTTTAGTATCTTTAGGTCATACCATGTATGTTTCTTGTTCTTGTCATGGTTTGAATAGTTGGAAGATGTCATTGATTTATCCTTATTCTTATGGATTGATGATCATGCTCCCCTCCATGATCTGATCTACATTTTCTTTAGATGTAAATTCTCACTATACGATCCTCAATATATATTACTCAACATTCTCACCCACTTTATTCACTCTTTTCATAGACTCATTTGACTATGTAGAAATCACTCCCCAATGTAGTCTACTCTTTGGATTTGCATCCACTACCAATACCCTCTCTTTCAACCACCAACTATCTTCTTTCCTATTTTCTACTACACTTTCAACTCCTTTAGATGAACTTTGGTATATGTACCCAAAATATATCTCTAGGTATATAGGGATATATACATTGGTATATATACCATTTTGGTATTTTAATTCAAAAAAAAAACAAATAATTGTCATCGGATATTCGACTCCAAAGAGATTACGTTCGACAGATATGTTATAGTTCTGATGACTGAAGGTGTTGTATTTTCTCCATCCATGAGGGGAATCCTCCGATGGATGGACCATATCTTCGACAAATATGAGTGTCAAATTATTGCAAGCCCTGCAGTAGGTTTAACATATTTAAGAGGCGATTAACCAATGGTGTAGTAGTCATATATTCGACGTGTATTGATATTAAATATTAAAAACTGTAGTAGGATCTTTGATGGAGATATGTTAATGAACTGATGGATGATTTTTCCTGTAAAATATCTGATGACGTGCCACTGACGCTTAAAAAAAAATTAATTCTGTTGGATTACAGAAGCATAATTGTCGAATATTAGACAAATTAGTCGTCGGATTTTGGGTACAAATGTAGTAGTGAGTCAATCCCATGGTACAAGAAGTCATAAAAGAATTTTGGGGTATGAAAATAGACCTACTCAAACAAATTCATAAAGTACTTCCCCACACCACCCCCACCCTAACATGGCAACAAATGTCCCCATATCAGTAACCTCAGAGCTCGTATCCCAAGCAGGTCCAAAACTGCCTGAGGGCATAACAACACTACCCTCTCAAAAATAAAATAACATAAGAAGAAACCAAATGTGAACTCACTGCCTCTCACCACCACACATCTATTCAATTGTTCCACCATGCACTCATGCATCACTTGATCCCAGGAAAACATGTGGCCCCCATAGCCTGCTTTGTGATCGCCATTTGGGTGCCCAAGATGAGTTGGTTCCCCAGTGACCTGTAAATCCATACAACCATCTCACATAAAACCTACATCTCTAGGGTATCAATAGAAAATAAATTGATTGAGCCACTTCTCATCACCGTCGTCCCTAAGTATTAGTGGTTGGTCAATTCCCACACACTCACCCCCACAGGAATCCTCGGCTGCGTTTCCAACTTTGCTCCCTAAAAAGGGAGTCCAGTCAGGAAATAAATATCAATCTTTGTTGAGATGTGAATCTCATACTCTTGCACCATGAAGAGGTGATGATCAGGCTGCCACATCCACTCTATAAAATCCAGTAGCTCCTCCTGCAACTAGATCAAATAGTAGTCAAAGAACGTCAATAAACTAGGACAGGCCAGATGTCGTCGGATACGGGCATCCTCCCCCACCATTCTCTATAGAGACTCCCAGTCTCTCTCATGCCATTGGACCGATATCCTCTCATGCTAATCTATAACCTTCATCCAATCCAATAGATCTGTATTATTTTAAATCATCTAGAAAAACTCCACAAACAATCCAAAATCCACATTTTTCCTTGCACGACTATTCCCTTAACATTTATACACTTCAGCACGATTGTTTCCTTAAAACTTGTGCACTTCAATAAAACTGTTTGGTTAACAATCATGAACATCAATGCGATTGTTTGTTTAACAGTTGCACATCAACCACACGACTGGAATCCAGACAACTTCTCACATATGCACGGTGTTTCATTTAAAAAATGTGCATATATGCGTGATTTTCCTTCAAACCATTGCGCATGTATGCACAACTGTTATCCCAACAACTGTGCCTGATCCCAACCTGGACTGTGCATCTGAAACTTGGATCTCTGCGCACATGCATGCACAATCATTTGATACAACCACATTGCACATGACTATATCAATTAAATATTCACGCATATGCGAGGGAATCCAAAAATCCCCCACGTGGTCCCGGTTACTATTGAGGCGTCCTAAATCCCTTTAACTCAATAGTAGGAACCAAACCCGCCACCGAGGCCCAATTAGTCTCTGCATCATTTAATGGTGGAATGGTTCTCCAAATCTTGTGATCTGGCCAATTAATTGATGGGGTTTACGTAGTGATTGACATGATGTTTTCTTGTGAAATATCCTGCTTCAGTTCAAACATTTGTTTTTTGTATATTCTCTTATAGGTGGGATCAATACAAGATAAAAGATGGTATAAACAAACTGGGTAACAAAGTGGGAAAGATTAACTACTGGATAAGGCTGAGCTTGGGATAACACATGTTCTCAAACATGCAAACAATGATTCTTACACTTACAACAAGCCTATTACTAATACATTAACCTATGGGTGTTCCAATTATTGACTAAGATAAGATTATCAAAAGAATACATACATGTAATGAATGATGATAATAAAAATAGTTTCCTTAGATTTAATCATCAATCACATATTAACACAACGATTTAGTTTTGATCACTAAATACAAGAACTATAAAAATATTGAATTGGATAACTTATCAACAGATTCAGAGGCTCTTACTCATTACAACATCCATTCATGAGATAAAATAAGAAATAATTCTTCTTTAGATCCAATCACACATGCTTTTGATGAGGGTCCTTAAAATGACTTGTCAATTAAGGTAGCTCTGAAATAGTTCTTTACAAATCCAAAAATGAGGGTCTTTGCCAAAACCATCGACCCCATGAAACATTCAAAGACCCCCTATTTAACAGAGTTGAAAAGTTTCTTGTCCTTAGGGGACTGAGACCTAATTTTAGGTAACTGTTCATAAAAAATATTATTAACTTGACTATGGCACTGGACTTAATCAACAAGAGTGGTGCTTATCACACACAGAAGGCCACTCTTGTATATAATCTATGAAAATGTTGGAATTAATCAATTAAAAACCACTATTGTCTCTGAGACAGAACTAATGCATTCACTGGAGGAACTGAATCAGTAGAAAATAGGCCTTGGAGTGACATAACAGAGCTCTATGTTGAGTAATGATATGCCTGCGGGCTATTAGAGGCCACTGGAGACAACTGGTTGCATGAGCAGAGTCTATTGAAGTGTTCTGGAACCAATCTACGTCGACCTGTGATTGAGACTTAACTCTTTGTCTGTTTCTGAGATTTTAGAAGCTAAGCATCCTATGTATTGACTGTAAATGACCCTTATCCCCTATTTCACTGTGATGACCTAGTCATGAACATGAAGACGTGGAGGCGAGCGTCCAATAGAAAAATAGGATGCGTGGAGGTGATAGGTGATATGGGGAGTAGTCGGGGGGAACATGTGGCGAGAGTTGAGTGGTAGAGGGAGTGTTAGTGGAGGTGACGTGGTGACCTGATGTCATATAGGCACGTGATTGCAGAAGTTGTCGAGGGTGGTTTGGGTCCACACCACCTTTGGGCCCACAATCCCCCACAAACTACCATGTACCCTTCCAACAATACCATGGTTCCAATTGTGGGACCGCTTTGGAAAATTAATGTTTGAGCAGTTTACGTCCCCGCAATGCAGTGTGGTCATCGATCGTGTCACAATCTATGATATGGGTGATATTCATTCCTTACCTATTGCAAGGATCAACGGTGTTGGTTGGTTTGAGATCAATGGTCCACAATTACTTCAGGAGTTCTAGCTTCGAGCCTTTTTAATACAAAGGTCTTACCATCCTCCGGAGTGTCATATTTCCAAAGTGAGAGATCTTCCTCCACGTGGCCTCTGGCTTTGGATGGTCCAGATTCACTTCAGGATTTTGGGCTTTGGGATTTTTCATCTCCTTTCTAGCACAATCCTCCAAAGTGTCGTATATCCAAAGTGGGGGATATGTCACCGCATGTCCTCATTGATGGATGGTCAAGATTCACTTTGAGACTTTGGGTGTTCGAGCTCTTTGGGAGTTTATGAATGTTGTGCTTGAAAATCTCTTGGAGTGGTATGGGATGCAAAGTGATGTGGTGGTCTGATGTCATATGATGTCATGACTGTTGATGTGTCATAGAAAGAAGGGTGACATGTGTCACATGGAAATGCGTGAATGACACAACCAAATGACCTGGAATGAGTGACACGTGTCATGACTAATGAGTACCATGTTCTATGAATGGTGAGTGCCACATGCTCTAGCACTTTGGGCTTCGTGATTTTTGGACCGTGAGGCATGAATTTATCTTGAAGTAGTATGTGCTTGAAGTGATGTGGAAATATCTTGTTACTTCGCGACTTCGACATTTCAGAACTTCGGGTAATTCTTTCTCTAGTGCTTGGAAAATTTACTAGAGTGCTAAGTCTTTGAAGTGAAGTATCTGCCTCCATGTGTCCTTGTTGATGGATGGTCTAGATTCACTTTGGGACTTCAGGAGTTTATGAATGTTGTGCTTGGAAATMTCTCGCAGTGGTACRTCTCTGAATTTCTCGTGGTAGGCTCTCGAGACTTCAACTCTTCATATCTTTAGGACTTCGTCTCTTCGAGAGTTTGGCTCTTTGGTTGTTCATGTACTTCATGAGTMTTCTCTTGATGTTAAACCCTATGCAATTTTGACACGCCGAATGAATGAAAACTACCGATCTGATTGGCCTGATGGATCTCCATCGTCGAAAGTCAGCCTGTCTGTTCCTACAATCTGAGCTCGAAATTGACTTCTCTAGATTGTTGCGTTTGTCCACAGACGTTTCCTATGCATACAAAAAAGGCTTGGTCGACCTGTTGTGAGCTAAATCAATGGAAAACATGATGACAAGCATTCTGAACCAAATACTACATGTAATTATCCTTCAGGAAACAATAGAAACATAAATTCACAAAGACTCAATCAAGCAAGAAACGAATAAGAACCAAGTCACTCAGTAATGGGAAACTAACTCAAGTGGTACCCAAAAAAGAAAAAAATTGACAGAGGATTCTTAGGGTGTGTTGAGTGCTCAAAAAATGGCAACTTACTGGGAAAAATTAGAATCTTTGTTCCTACCTCGAGCTCAGTTGATGAAAAATCTAGTAAGAACTTAACTGTTTTTTTATCAGAGCCTCTTTTATCCTTGCATTTGAAATTCCCCAGTTGATGCATCTGGGCCTTCCTGTGGGGTTTTCAAGATTTATTCCACCTTCATTTCCTGTAACCCTGACTAATGCCCCTTTTGACAAGAGTCGAGTAAAGAATTCACTGGCCTGAGGCCCTTTAGTTATCCTTATTCACTTGCTATGGTGTTGATCCACTGCCAGTGAGCGTCCATAGCCCCGAAGGAGTCACCCCAATGTCATAGACCTTGCTTCACTACTAGAGAGAGTCCATGTCCCCAACAGATTTATCTTCATACCCTCTCATACTGTGCACTCATTTGATATGGTTGATTTATTTCGAAAAAATTTCCTAAGCGAGTGGGAAAGGAGGACTTATGTTATTTTCAAAATGAGATGGTTAAGGTGAATTTTTGCTAGCTCTGTCTTTGAGGTACACGCAGTCCTTTCCATATTACCACCTTTCCCTTAAGATTTTACCAGACCACCAAGTAGACACTTCATCATTTTCCCAAGTTTGTTCATCTACAGGTTATATAGAAAACCCTTTAAAACAACCACAGGTCTCCCAATGCTTCTTGTGTTGTATGTGAGCGATGAGTCAGGAACAGAGTTCGTCATATCGCATGAATTGAGGTCAACCATTGTATTGATAAACACAATATTCAAAAGAGAATAAGTACTATAGAAATAAACAAACAAACAAAAAATGCATTCCTACCCTACAAAAAAACATCGTGAAAACACACATACACATTTTTTTTTAATGAAAATATTGTTTTAGGGCTTGGCCATTCACCGGGAGGGCGTTAGGTTCCCCCTTCAGGTTCTACAACCGATATGTGCCTACCCAAATTTTCTCGGCCACCTAAAAAGGTTCAAGCCATAGATTCTGAAAATTAAAATGTTTTCCTTTCAACTCATTTGATCTGTCCCATTTCAGGACTAAGTCTCCTACTTCAAACTTCTTCTCTTTAGCCTTATGATTATCAAACCACCTTTTAACTATCTGTTGATGAGATATAAAGTTTGATTTTGATTTCTCCCTTTCTTCTTCTAACATGAGGAGGGTATCAATTCTTTGTTGTATAATTGATGAGGATTGTCCTCTAGAATCCTGAGCAAGTTGAAGAGATGGAAGATACAGCCTATTCAGGAGAATGGCTTCATGTCTGTACACCAAGAAGTACAGGGAATTTCGTATAGCTTCCTTAGGTGTTACTCTATCATCCCATAAAGTGTTATGGAGAGAACTTTGCCAATTCCTCTTATTGTTTGCAATTGTTTTCTTTAATATCCTCACTAGGTTTGTATTGGTTGATTATGCCACTCCGTTCCCCTGTGGATAGTAGTTTGCAGAGCATCTGATTATGATTTCTTTATCTAGAGAAAGCTCTGTTAATAGGGTAGAAGAAAATTAAGCAACATTATCAAAAACAAGGACAGAGGGCACACTGAACCTTGTGATTAACTGTTTTTCTATGAATTGGATCACCACCTTTTCGTTTACATGATTCAGAGGGATGGCCTCTACCCATTTCGTGAAATAGTCTGTGGCAGTTAGTATGTATCTATGTTGTTTTGAAGAAATCGGTGTAATTTCTCCTGTGATATCTAACCCCCATTGCTCAAATGTCCTGCAAACGACCATATGTTGCAGCGAGATAGCTTCTCTCTTTTCTCTCCCCACCCTTATTTGACAAGTTTTACAGTTCCTAGCATATGTGTGAGTGTCCTTGAATAGAGTAGGCCAATAATAGCTGGCTCTCAGTATTTTATGGGCAGTGGTGTTTCTTGCGAAATGTCCACCTACAGGACCATCATGGAGCTCCTTCAAAACTTTGTCTACATCTTCACATTCGAGACATCTTAAAAGTACCCCATCATAATTAACACAGAAGAGAAATGAATTGATGAGGCGATATTGTATTGATTTTAACCTAAGGGATCTTCTTTCCCTAGGATTTAGGTTTTCTAGGAAATTCCCATGATGCAAGAGATAAGTCAGTTTATCATACCAAGAATCTTTCCCTAGGGAGACGTATGAAGCTTCACCACACCATAATTCCAATTCATTTTCCCACCCGAGGTCTTCATTTACTTGGTCCTGGGCTTCAACTGCTAGATTAAATAGACCTTGTCCCTTAACCAGTTTAGTAGGTTTTATATCTAGATCAAATTCTTGGACTACTGCCATCCAGTTTCCTCTTCTTTCCCCCATATCCTGTTGAGTGAATAAAGATCGGACCACGAGGTGAGGTACGAAGACTTTGGTATGGATTTTTAGGATGTAAGATCTGAAGTGTTTCACTGCCTTGTATATTGCATAAGTATACTTTTCTATAGAAGGGTAATTTAGTTAGGCCCTTGGAGATTAGTGCTCATAAATGATATCGGGGCCTCATTATTGTCATCATCGTTCTGAGTCAGTACTGCAGTTAACGATTGGTCGGAGGAAAAAGTATAGAGGAAGAAATCTTTGCTAAAATCAAGACTTCGCAACACTAGGGCTTGGGATATTGTAGCCTTAATATTGTTGAAAGAACCTTTTATTTCATCATCCCACTTAAATTTGACATCTTTACAGATCATGTTTTGTAAGGGTTTGATATTTTCAGCGAAATCTGGGGTGAATTTCCTCACAAAATTGATTTTCCCAAAGAAATATTGCATAACCTTTTTGTTGTGGGGTAATGGAAGCTGAGCTATAGCCCTAATCCATTTTGGGTCTATGTGATTTCCTTCTTGAGATATAATGTGGCCTAACAAATTACCTTACTCAACACCAAAAATAGTTTTCTTAGGGTTTAAGGATATACAGTATTTCCTACACCTTTTGAAAATATGGGTTAAATGTTGGATGCGATATTCTTTGTTCTTTGAATACACAGTCATGTCGTCCAAATAGAATACTACACACTTGTTGATTATTCCCTGAAACATTACATCCATGGCCCTTTGGAAGGTCTCCCCTACATTAATTAACCCAAAGGGAATGCGTTTATAAGCGAAGGTTCCCCACTTGGTTCGGAAGGTAGTCTTCAAACGGTCTTCCTCTGAAACTAGAACTTAGTTGTAACTTGAAAAACTGTCTAGCAGGGAGAAACTCTCTGAGCCAGACATAGTCTGCAAGAGTTGCTCCATTGGTGGGACTAGGTAGTTGTCCTTTTCTAAAGCTCTATTGAGGTTCCTGAAATATACACATAGGCGGATCTCCCCAAACTTTTTTCTCACAAGAACCAAATTTGCTACCCATGCAGAGTGTCTAACTTGGAAGAAAATCTTAGCATCTAGTAATTTTTTTAACTCCTGACACATGAGAGGATCCAAGGATGGGTGGTACTTATGGAGCTTCTGTTGGAAGGGTTTCACTTCAGTATTTAATGAGATAGTGTTTTTAATGATACGAGTATCATAAATTTTCAGATCTTGGTAGGACCATGCAAAGACATCTTGATATTGTCTGAAAAGTTTGAGATAGGCCTTCCTTTCCTCTTTAGATATTGTCTTGCTAAGATTTATATTCCTGGGGTTTTTTGTGGTTCCTGAATTTAAGGTTTCATGCATGGGACATGAAACCTTAAATTCGTGTTTGTTGACCCTTTGAATCTTTCCCTTAAGTCAAAAATATTTTACAAATTGGCTACCCATTTCAGTATCGTGTGAGACATTGGTTTGTTGGTCGGTTGACCTATATGAGGATTGATTTTTGCTAATTTCTCCTAGAATACTTCATCGTCAATAGCCAAGTCTTTAAAATTATCCTTATTGGTCAAAACGTTTATGATCTGTTCATCTCCTTCAAATACCTTCCAATTAGAAATATTATTGGGCACTGATGGTTTGTAGAGTATCTCCACATTGAACTAGGAGGCTTCATAGTCTTCTAGAGGTGATAGCCTTGAGGGAACGATGGTTAGAGAATCAACAAGAGTGTTCTTTGTTCTGGGGATTGTTGTAATGTTGAAGGCTTCAAAATGTTCTATTAGCCTGTGCAGTTCCTGTTGGTAATTCCTCAAGTGGGGAGAGTTGAAATGTATAATGTTCTCTAACAATGATTTGAGAATCTCTGAAAATTTTCAATTCTTTAACGTTTAAGTCTATGGCTTTCTTCAGCCATTGTACTAGAGCTTCATACTCGGTGATGTTGTTTGTGCATTCAAATTATAGTCTACAGGACATGAAACTTCATTTACCTTTTGGGTCAATGAGGATGCACCCTGCCCCTGAGACTTATTGAAATTTAGATCCATCAAAGTATAAGGTCCACATTTTTGAATGACAACCGTCAACTTCCTTTTTTATACCACTTTCCTCCTTTCCTCCTATTTGTTTCGTGATTTCTAGCATCGGTTCCTGACAGAAGAGGGTTTCCCCTGCCGTCGTTAGAAAATTTTCTTGAAAACTTATTTCATAGTTTTGAGTAAGAGGGATATCAGATGAGAGGGCGGAGAAATTCCAGAAATCAGAGTCATGGGAATAATTTCCTAGCATGGGAAAATATGTCGATGAGGGCTCGTTAAGAGTTTCTAGGTTGGTGACCGTGTATTTTAGATATATTTCCCTATTGATTCTGATCATATTTGTGTGTCCCTTTAATGGAAACCAAAGGTGAGCCCAGTCTGTACTAAAGTATATGTTTAACATACCAATCTTAGTAGCAATCCATAATCTTCTGGGATATCTACAACAATGATGTCAATTACTTGAACAAATTTGGGGTGTGTCGCTATTCTGATCATTTCATATTTGATCTCTCCCATAACCTTCACTTGGGTTTTTTCTAGTTGTATTACATGTTTATCGCTTTTGATATGGACTTTGTTTAATTTTTTGCAAATAGACAATGACATAACATTGGAGGATGCTCCTGAGTCAACCAAATAGTTATGGAGGTTTTTGTTGAAGACTTCAAATGTCAAAAAGAGTAGTGGGACAAAAGGTTTTCCCTTCTTATCTTCAGAGAAAGCATTCATAGTTGGTTTATTACTTAGATCTGCGGGGGTTAGAGTTTCTACTAATTTCAATTCTTGTAACATAAAGTCATTTTGTTCAGGGATTCTACACATGTCCATGACCGATATATTTTCCTTCAACTTTTTCAAGTCTTCTACTATTTTGTATTCTAGATTGGGTGATTCTCGTGTATGGATGTTTATAGTATTTCTTCAAGGAACAAAAGGTTCTTTCGAGTGATCAAGAGTTGGTTTTCCCCCCAAAGTTTGGGCCGTAGTAAGGTTGTTTGATACAGGTTGACCCCTACTTTGTGTTTTCAAAACCAAGACTTCTGTGGGTGGTTCTTGAACCTCAAATAGGTCATTGGAAGGCATTGGTACGCCAAGGTCCCATATCAACATGGTTTCTTCTTCTAGTGGATCAAATTCCTCCTGATCAACAATATTCATAACTAAGCCACATGATTGTTTGGTTAGGAAAACCTCATCTAGGAAATGGTTGGCCATCAAATTCATGGCATGCACCCATTATGGGTAGTCTCTTTTAGAGTTCTTCTCTTGGTGATAGGTACAGAAAGAGTAGGATGCTACATTTACCAGATCGATGTTCACGTTGGCTGGGGGGGTTCAATTTCTTTGAAATTTGGATTTCTTTTAAAAAATGGTTTATAGGGCCTCTAGCCTTGGTTTCCTTTCCCTGCACTTATTTTCATGTCGATGATCTCATTTGACAACTTCTTAACCATGCGTTGTAGGTCTTCTATGTATCTGCTTCCCTTTTCAGGACCTTGTTTTGTTTGTTTCCATGGGGGTATAGCCAACATGCATCCTCTCCTATGTTACACATCAAAATTACTCATTAGGATGATGGCCTAGTGTCGTCATTACCAATCTCACAAGTGTCGCATTTTGGCCGCAAGTGTCACAAAATCATATTGTCATCTTTCCTATGTCGTGTCTGGAATGACATTATCAAGAACACTCAAAATACTAGTTTTGAAGAGGAGAAATCATTTGACAGAGAATACAAGTCTTTTTCCATAGAAACAACCACTAAAAAATCAATTTTGGAAGGTAGTGCTCCCCTATACATTGTCAGGGAGTGTCAACACTCTGTGACCTCTTTTGGGGGAGCGTTCCAATGCTATGTGCCCCATTCTGAGGGAGAGCTAGCCCTTTTTGAGAGAATTTTTGGATTTTTGAGAGAAATCAGGGAAGAATCCCTTCATATCTGGAGTTGGTTGGATTCGGATCTAAGGTCAAGGCTCAATATTAGGGAGTATCCACAACTAAAGGAGAAGAGTCCTCAACTTATCCCAAGAATCGCTTAAGTGGTTAGGCCTCTCCAAGCCTATATAAGGAGGCCTCTTCATGGTGAAAGGGAGAGACATTATAAAGCATCAAACTTATGATCTTATAAGGGAGATATCATTGAAGCATCATCATTCTGTGTGTGGATTATTTGAGCAAGGGTTTGTACAAAGAGAACTTGGTGAAGCTGTTGCACCTACATCTATGGCTATAAGCATTTCACTTTGTTTTCATTAATATAAATCTATGCTTCTTATGTTTCCTTTAAATTTTGTGTACGTTTCATGAACTTGTTTCTTTTATAGATCCATTATGAAGCTAATCATGGTAGAGTAGGAAGTATGTTTCTTTTTTGTTTCTCATTGTATTGCAGGACCTTCTGAAGAACTTGGATATCAAGATCAGCCTGGATCGAGCAAGGACAAATGTCGGTAAAAGGTATTTACCCTTCTTCCTTATTCTTATTTGAATAGTTTAGCTTCATGAAAAGGAATTTCATTGTCCACAATAGAACTTTTCTGTCTTGGTCATAGGGGTCTAGTATCCAAGAGGAAATCCACTTGTCTGCAGGGGGATTCTCTTGTAATAGAAATTGGTGACTCCACTGGGGAGGGACTTTGATTTTTGATTTCCTTCCTAGATATTGTTTTATCCTTTGCTAATATTTGAACTTATTCATAATGTGTCTCTGATTCTTGTATATGTGTTGATTGGCTCTTTACCTCATCTCATACACTTTGAATTCCTGAGTTTGCTTGAATTTTTGTATTCTGGGCATTTTTCTGAATTTTTAGTGTGTAGCGCCTACACTTACTCTTAACTACCAGAGCGTTGTCACTCCCTGTCAAGATTACAAACGCGCCTCTGCCTCTTATACCAGAGCGTTGTCACTCCCTGTCAAGATTACAAATAGTGTTGCAACACTTTGGTGACCTTGACACCAGAGCATTGCCCCTTTTTTGTCAAAATATTGTAGGAGTTTGATCTCTAAATTCATTTTCTTGTTGTTTGCACTTAATCAAAGTCCTTACAACCTCAGTACATCTTTGTCTTGGCATTCAACACTTTTCTTTTTTAGATTTGATCACCTTTTGTTTGGAATTTTGATATTTTTTCCTTACCTTGAAGTCACTCTTTGTCCTTGACGATTTAGAGTCAAGTTACTATTTTCCTCTCATTTATCTGACTAAGTGAAAGATTTTGTAAGGAAATTCAAAGTTCTATGCACCTTTCCATTTGATCTTTGAAGTCATCTTGTCCAAGCCTTTTTCCACCTTTTTGAGTTTTTTGGTTTTCTTTTTTGCAATTTTCGTTATCTTTGTCTTTCTTGTTTAATCATGATGACAGTGTGTTTTTGTTTGTGTGAAGTTTTCTTCTGATTGTCTAAATCTCGTTGATCTTAATGTCTGAATGACATAGGGACCTTTACATCAGATTGATTATCATTCACACATAAAGCAAAAGGATACATTTTTTATGATTATTTTTCGATATTAGAACAAAATTATATGAAATGTTTAGCATTATATTGGATTTGATTGAGAAACAATTGATTGAGGATACTGCATCTTAGTGTTTGACAGTGAAAAGAAAATTTTTCTCCTTCCCTTGAATAGGCATTCATTGAAAGAAAAGATTGCTTATCATTTCTTATGCATCTTTGGGGAATTTAGTCATAATACCATCAGTTTCATTTTCATACACCCTTGAGTAAATAACAACTGCAACATTAACGCTAATTAAAATTTATCTAGAACATTTTGTTTTTAGAATCTTCCACCAACATTAGACTAGGATTAGAAATTTGGATTAGGCTATGAGTACAACTCTCCAAAGTATTCAAAACAAACATTAGCATATTGCGATAGGGAGAGAAAATCCAATTGTCGTATAGTCTTTCTGGGATCCCCCTCTCACACAAGGGTTATGCACGAGGTCGCATTCGAGAGAGTTATGGATATTATCCCTCTGTGGTTCAACATTTTGTAGTGGTTAGATCGTATATTGAGGGTTCTTCTTGAGGTTCAGCTGGTTTCATTTGGTCTCGGTGCTTCATGAACTGCGAATCCGTTCGAGGTCCTCTGGAGTTCTACCGGTCCACTTGTCCTCAGTTCTCTCGAAGGATTTCATACTTGTTATCCTGCTCATACGTTCAGACTAGACTATCGACTGTACCCATCCAGGGGCTGACTAGGAATTGGTGTCCTTAGTAGACATAATATTTAGGTACTTACACAAGGTGAGGGTGAATGGAAGTCTTCGCTGTACCTGGAACAGATGGTGGTCAAACTCACTCAAGCTCCTTGGAGGGTAAATCCACAATTATTGTGTGGAAGCTTGCACCAAGGTGCAAGTCCATTAAGCAGGTCTCCATCGTAACTATTCCACCATATCCTAGCCCCTTCTTGACTTGATCACATGATGTTGGATTTCATCATGAACTAGTACGGTCATCGAGAGAAGGTTTTGTTTTCTTGGTTTGATTCCTAGATTTGATTAGTGCATTCTATTTCATTTTCATTAGTTGGCCATATATTTTTTCCGTCAAATTTTTTCTGCCAACATCGACCCTCCATGCCGTTGCGTAGGGTGCAAGGACTTCCCCCATAAAATATGGAATATTCTACCCCTTTACCCCCTCATTTTATGGAGGGATCTCCTCAACAGAGAGAGGTCCATGACATTATAACCTCACAGGAGGAAGTTTCCACCTCTTTAGAAAATTTTCGAATTGTTACAGATTCTATGGAGGCTTTTCGCATTCCTACAGGATATGAAAGACATTTTCTCCAGCTGAATTCAGCTAGAGAACTTGTTATCATTGATCCTTATGAAATTTCGACTAGGTCTCATTCGGGCCCTCAAGTCAGAGACCCCCCTTTGGATTGCTAACATAGCTCGAAGCTCACCTCACACGGTGCGAGACCTTTACAGATTAGGAATAGGTGTTTATATACATGTCATGTCCCAAATACCCAAAACATATGTTACCTATACTGTACCTTTAGATCATTTTACTAGTATAACCATTAGTTCAACCACACCATTCGTTGGTCCGAACATGTAGTCTGTTGGTCCAAGTTCCACTATTTCTCTCCAAATGGCCCATTCTACGATGGTCCCTCATGTTGTTACTATTCCCACTGGTAACGTGGTGGTTAGCCAAGCTCCCATTGGTACACCACTTTCATCTAGGCCTTCTTTGTCACTTCCCCTTGGGTACAGAGCACTGAATTCTTCCATTGTCAACACTACCTAGGTTAAACCTGAAAGTTCTATACCTATACAACAACCCAGAGGGACTGGTCTTGGTGGCTCTAATCCATTAAGTGGCACTAGTCATTCATTTACATTTGGTTTCCAAACTCTAGGGACTCAACCTCATGTTGGGGGGTAAACTCCATTTGGAGGGCAACCTCATGCTGGGGGGAAACCTCCTTTCAAAGGGAAACCTTCGTTTGGAGGGAAACCGCATGCTGGGGGGTAGCCTCAAACTGGATCCCATCATCAACCTTATGGACAAAATGTATCTACAATGCCCAATCCATGGAACATGCCTTTCCCTAGAAACCCACAGTTCTTTGGGGGGCATGATCCTCAAGGTCTACAACAACCTCATATTTCTTAAGGGACTAATCTATATCCTCCTTATGGAAAAAATGTTTACCCCCCCTATGGGAAAACACTAAATCCAAATTATAATCCTCAAAACCCATCAGGTTATCCTCCACTCAAACATGTTTCTCAACCCTCCTCGAATCCTATTTACTCTGGTCAACAACAACCATATGTAGGAGGACCTACTGGTTACAATTATCCACCTAAACCAGTTTACGGTCCTACTGGTGTCCCTATGCCACACCAGTATCACCCTCAGGTTAACTGACAACTATCGTTCCTTGATACCCTAGATCTCCCAAACTTGTCTCGGTTGACCAATGATCCTATATGTCATTATCCTTTCTGGTCAGTGATTTCGACTAAACTACCTTCTGATATTCCAAAATTTGACGATAAACCTGGAGAAGACCCAAATAACCATGTGATGAATTTCCATTTGTGGCGTTCATCAAACTCCTTAATGGATGATTCTATACATTTGTGTCTTTTTCAACGAACATTTATGGGCTCAGCAGCCAAGTGGTATATCGAACTCCCACATGGTTCTTTCCAAGATTTTAACTCCCTTTCCATGTCCTTTCTCATGAACTTTCAACTACCCATTCAATATGAGATGGGTACCGAAATATTGACCTCCCTTCATCAGACAAACTCTGTGCATATCTCTAATCATATTCATGAGTGGAGACGACAATGAACGTTGATCAAAGTAGTCATTCCTGACCAATTATTGGTGGAATGGTTTACTAAAACACTCTTACCCCCGATTTCTCATGATGTTTCCATGGGCAGTGTAGTCACCGAGGAAGAGGCCATTGCTCGGGCTCAATACTTAGATTTGGTTTATTCCAAATATGGTACTTTGTATGAATTAATCCCAAATTTTACCCATGCAAACACCGATCCATCCAAACCTTCATCCTCATCGCATGTAGATGGAATTATTTCTCCATCAAAACCCAATATTCTTCCCAGTCGATTGGAACAACTAATTGATCTGCTCCGGCACCCGCTCCCAGTTCAACCACACTCTCCTCTACCTCCCCCCAAACTCAAATCTTTGAGGTGAATGCAGTTCAATCTTCCCCTTCACAACAATATGGAGGTAAGAAAAAGAAAAAGAACAAAACCAAAAAGAATAATAACAATGAACAACCTAAAGCTCATAACCCACCACCTGCTATCGAGAATCAACCACAACATAAACCAAAATTCCCATGTCTTATTTGTGGTGACGATCACTACACTTGATACTATCCACATTGCAATGAAGTAGCCAAAATTTTCAGGGGGAATTCCCAACCCGCCGTACTTGCTCATCCTTTTCCTCAACAACAATCCATGGCTGCTCAAACCCCCTCTCTAGGGGATGGTTCTAGTCACCCTTCTCATGATGAAGCCTCGACAAGTGCCCATATATATCTATTTAATGAGATTTATTTAACCACCCTCTCTATGACCTATGACACAATAGTTAAATCTGACAAAAAAAAAGTCACTAACAATACTTTACCAGATCCATCACCATCCTCCATTAGTCCTCCATCTGTTAGTCCTCCGTCTTGACCACTTTAGATCAAAAAACATGTGTTTGACTCTATCTTACACCCTCCTAAGAGAACTATCTGTAAATCTACCTTTAATCCTAGTTCACGTGCCACCCAGAACTACAACATTGTTGAAGATTTGGCTCAAGCATAGTGTGCTATGTCTGTGTTAGAAGTTATACAACACTGCCCCAGTCAATGTAGAAATATCTTGGCTTCTATTGGTGCTTTTTATCCTGATTCATCCAACAATATCATGTTTAACCTGGACAATTTTATGTCTCAACTCTCCCACCAACTTTCTTTCCAAATTGATGTTTTTGTTCACAATCAACAAATTCACCATACCATCTTGGATGAGGAAGCCTCTACTTGTGTCATGTATTTAGCATGTTGGAAAGTTTTAAAATCACCCGCACTTAACAAATCCCCAACGATGTTGCACGTATTCGATGGGTGAGGTTTTCATCCCCATACACTCTTGCAGTCCCTGTCCATCCAATTGCGCAGAAAAACCGTCACCATTGACGTTGAGGTGTTCGATGCTCCCCTCGATTACAACTTTTTACTTGGAAGAAGTTGGTTTTATGCTATGATTGTTGTTTCTTCGTCGGTGTTTCAATGTGTACAATTTCCTCATCAAGGCAAAATTTTCACTGTCGATCAGTTAGATTTATGTACACCTGACGTTCGTGCTCCCGCTACCAACAATATTCCATTCTTGGGAGATCATAAAATCATGTATGAAAGTGTTGGTGTGGGCTTGTTAAAATATTCCACCCTCATGGGTACCTTCCCTGCACCACTTCCTCCTACCACGCATCATATTACCACAGTCAATACGATTTTGACTACGACTTATCAATCTTTGGAATCATTTGATCCCTGGATTGCACCTAGTCCTCTAGAGTTCAATGTCCTAGGTGACACCATGCCACTTAGTCCAGCTAARGATTCATACATTTATATTCAATCAGCCTCTCCCTCTTTGGATGACCAACATCTTTTGGCACCCGACACCTACTCGATGCCATCTTGGTTAAATTCCTTGATGTCTTCTTTTGACTACATTTCTAAAAAATTTCCTTCTGATGAATCTATAATGGAAATGCTTAGTATCGATGACATACCTTGGGATGATAGCCATCATCAATCCTATTTCCTTCCACCTCTTGAATAAATTTAGGAAAACATACACTCTGTTTTCCCTCCTGATGTTGTCAATTTTCCACAATCTCCCATACTCACACAAGATACTCTTTCTGAGGGGAATTTGGGTAAAATTTAATCTATGATCATTATTGACATTTCAATAAAGGAAGGTGTCCTAGAAAACATTAACCTCGGTGCTAATTGTTCACTTGAGGAAGTGGTCTCTAATACYGCTTTATTTAAATAATTCTGCGATGTCTTTACTTGGAGCTACGAAGAGATTCCATGGATCGATCCATCGATCATTGTGCATGAGATTAAAACCTACCCAGGTGTCAAACCTATTCGATAGAAACTCCRCCTGGTCCATCATAAGAAGACCACAACTATTAAGGAAGAAGTTGAGAAATTATTTAAATTTGGCTTCATCTATCCTATCCCTTTGATGGAATGGGTTTCAAACATTATTCCAGTTACTAAGAAGAAAGGGACCATTCGTGTTTGCATTGATTATAGGGACCTCAATAAGGCTTTCTTGAAAGACAACTACCCTACGCCCTTTATTGAACAGATCATTGACAATTACGCAGGTAGCATGATTTTCTTTTTCATGGATGGTTTCTCAAGGTACAACCAGATTGACATTTTACCTACTGATCAACATAAGAAAACCTTCATCTGCCCATGGGGAAATTTTTCCTATAGGAAACTACTGTTTGGCCTCAAACATTTTGGTGACACATTCTAGCAGGCCATGTCATACACTTTCCACAATATCAAACATATTGCAAAACCTTATGTTAAGGTCCTAACCCGCACATAGGTAGATTAATGTATTCGGATGTAATAAAGGCCAATATTAATAAGACCTTTCAATAAAATAGAATAAGGCGGATGTAAG
>SNQJ01S0051848.1:28663-46009 GCA_010110895.2 Picea sitchensis
GACTAACTTGATCTCCAATACTCACTCCATATTCCTCAATGTGTACAACAAGATTTCTACTACTAGTTGGAACATTCCCAAGATCGCACTTAGGACACCCTTTCTTTATAATTACAATCAATAAAATGATATTAGTGTATGTAATGAATATTAAAAGGATACAAAGTTCTACGAACACAATCAATACAAAAATAGATAATGAGTACTAAGTTACCAAGGGAAGATATTCATACCTCCCTTCAATGCATCCAAATTGTCTACACTGCCTTTCATCTATTGTTATTAAAAGTCTTCTTCTCTTGAATCCCTTGCATTCCTTGCAAGGGAAATACCATTTCCTATCACCCTTTGATTCCATTGTCGCAAATAACCTTTGAATAATCCTATAATTTTCCTCTGGATTAATATTATATGGCATTGTAATTAATTGTTACAACAAAATCCAATGAAGCAATACAAGTACAATGTACGAATATATTCTACTAATTTACACATGTAAATGCATTTTTATAGGTCAAAAAACATAATACACCTAATAGATAGGAAGAGGAGCTATTATCCCATGTGATAGGAATTAAAGGAAAAGGAAACACTTTTACAATTTCCATTTCTCCAAATAGTTGGAAAACATCCTTCCAATATTTGTAAACATTTTTTTTTTATGGTTGGCATGCATCCTCCAACCTTTCACACAGGGTCAAAATCCAATATTGTTGAAATTAAGGAAAGGGAAAAAACTTAAGATATCACCTTAGTATACAATATTTAGGGTTTACAACATATCCATAGTTCTGTAACTTGTAACATGTAATGACCAACAACATGCATAGATTTTTCTTGGTAGGGTGTGCATTTTTCATCATGCCCTGTTTTGATGCTTTGTTATGCATTTTTCCCTTTATGCATTTTTTTGCATTTACAAGGCAACTTTTAACTTCTATGCACATAAGAGGTTTTTTGGTTTAAAAATGAAGAAATAAATGTATCACAATATGCAAAATGATAAAATACAAACTCCACAATTTCAATAACTCAATTTAGAGGTCATATGAGTCTTGAGTGTGCATTTTATAGAAAGATAGTTTTACCCTCCATTTTATAAAAGGTCCTCAATCTTGGTTAAAGGTAGACGTCCTATTTCAATTGAAACCTCACTTATGGTGATATAGGTAGATTCATAATGTTATTATATTCACCCCAAATCTCTTATAACTAAATTTGGAGATATATAGAAGCATGGGCGTGCATTTCCATTATGTCACTTTCTACTATTTTGGTCTTTAAATTTACAAGGTGAATTTTGTCTCTTTTACAAAACAACCACATTTACATTTGAAAATGAAAATAAAAATATGTACACAGGTGTAAATTATATAATACACCCTCAACAACTTGAATCACTCAAATTTGAGGTGTTTTAGGACTTGAGCATGCATTTTTGTGAAGCTTGGTGTACATTTTTACACAAGGGAAAAAATTAGATTTTAAAAGAAAAAAAAAACATGTATTTCTTATGCGTGAGTGTGAATTTTTAGATGTGGAGACTATAACAAGATTCAATTAGGATTTTCTGCAACAACATAAACCCAATTAATCCTTCCATTATTTTCCAAATGGTTGGAATGAAAAATTAGTGATGTAAACACTAAGGATTGGATGGGTGGGAAATTGTAACATACCCATCCTACAATAAGGAATTAAACTATTGTAGGCCTTAGGATTGCATTTTAGAGGACATAGTGGGAGTTTTTAGAGAAAAAACCTTATGTTGTGCATAAAGGGTAAAAACGACCTTGTAAAACAAAGAGGTCAAATTGTTAATGCTAGCCTTGTTGAAATGCATGCTAGATCGAGAGAAATGTATGCCCAATTATGATTATATCAGGGATATATATGCTTATGAAAAATCCATTCCTTCAGATAAATTATTCATGCCCCATGGTGAAAAATGAACGCCCTAAAAAGGAAAAATGCATGAAAATAGGGTAGATGACAAATGCATGCCCTAGGAAGAAAAATACACAAAATGCATGAAAATAGGGCAGATGACAAATGCACGCCCTAGGAAGAAAAATGCATGCCTTGTGTTGGTAATTTTATATTGACCTTATAAAATTACATGAAAATATGGTATTGAGGATAATCCACACCATGTAAGGGAAAAATGCACGTCTCAAGTCGAAATTGGCCTTGTTGAAATGCACACCAGCCCAAGGGAAATGCATGCCAAACCGAGGGAAATGCATGCTAGACCGAGGGAAATGCACACCCAATGGTGAAATGCTCAGGGGAGTCGATTTTTTTCCATATAGTTTTGGACATGATGCATTTGGATGCACCTTCATCAATGATACATAGAAGAACAATGATGTTTCGAATCTTGACTGGTATCTGGAAAGATACCAACGTGGGGAGACGAGGTTACCCACAATCTAGATCAAATGTGATGAGTCGAGTATCAACTGGGTCGACTGCCCCCAAGGTGGAAAGTAAGGATGCCTGTTGGCACAAATATACTTGAGTGTGCTTATAAAAATGCCCGACAAGTTTTGCGAAAGTGTTATTTATAGTAAATAATATCTTATATATAAATATTAATTTACTTTTTATTATCAAAAGTGCTTTATAGAAAAATATACCAATATAACCCTAAATCATTTAAAAAAAGTCAGTTTCCTACCAAGGGTTTCCTCATCGTGAGCGTGCATTCCACAACTTCCATTCCTTAGTGCCCATTCCTATTAGCCTGTATTCCTAAAAAAACCATTTCAACTTTGAACCCATAAAACCATGGCCGCAATTGAAACATGGGCGTGCTCTACCATGGGTGCAATAGTTGAAACATGTGGTTCCCCCGATTAAAATTTCACTGTCAACAAATTCTAGGAGTGAGATAAAGCATGGAGAGACACAAAAAATTGTCCAATAGGTATGCTAAATACCTTGAGAAGAGTATATATTTTTGACTTTATGTTTGGACCCTTCCATTTCGAAAATGATGAGAAAGATATGGACATAGATAATTATGATAACATATATATGGAATTGAAAATATTTGGCCATAGTGTTTACCTATATGATGATTTTCTTGTAAGAGAAACACAAATTCCACATAGAGGGGGAGCAAAATTTAACTCCAAAAAAAACCCCAAGGTAGAAAATATTGAGATGGCCAATAAAATATGTGGGAAAAAGGTATTTGTTCCCAGGAACAAATTAAGAATGCTAGATGTTCCCTAGGAATTATACAAGTCTTTGATTCAAATTGTTCTTAGGACAATTATGAATCATCATAAGATTTATATTTCTGGTGATTGCATGAGGGTAGTCATTTATTGTGTTGAATACAGGGCCATATATGTCCCTCATCTATTGGCTAAAAAATTACAATTTTCCCTTGAAGAAAGTAAAAAAGAAGAAGGTTAATTTCAGTTTCTTGAGCACACTACATAAAATTATTAATTTATATTGACCTGGTGACCAAACAAGCCCTCTTAAAACCTACATTAGGAGATAAAAAGAAAAGAAACCCATTGAGGAAGTACCTAAATAGATTGCAGTTGACAGTGTGGAAATCAGTTTTGATACGGTTTCCCAAGATTAAGTTAATGCTGTCAAAAATTTAAAAGATCTACATGAATCTATGAATGAAGCCGAGAAGTAGGGAGGTATGGACCATTTTTTGAAAACATGCAATGCTGATATTTTTGTTACTTTAAAAACTATAATTTCTATAATTCCTCCTAAAATGGCATTACTTAAGTATAATGTCCCTATTATGGGTGCCGATTCTACCTCTCCAAGTTCATATGTGAACACTCCAACATAGATTTTTGATAACACATTTATTTTCTGGGCATTGAATAGAATGATGCATTACATGATTGTTGCAATGGAGGATTCTTCCTCTATATACAATTGGAAGGAAAAGTGTGAACTAAATCACATCGATAATATTAAATGCTTGAAGAACATTGCAAATATGAAAAAATCAATTGCAAAGAAAATACAAGAATCAAGCAACAAAATACATGGAAAAGATCATGTTATTGCTGGATTAAAAGGAAAAGTGTGAACTAAATCACATCGATAATATTAAATGCTTGAAGAACATTGCAAATATGAAAATCAATCGTAAAGAAAATACAAGAATCAAGCAACAAAATACATGGAAAAGATCATGTTATAGTTGAGATTAAAAATGTGAGGTACTGGTTATTTTCATGCAGGAACAATGTAAGAGGGATATTGATGATGCCAAGTCAATATTTGAAAATTCATTGGCTACATATAAAATAACTGAGTTTAAAATCTTCAAGAAGAATTGAAAAGAAGACTAGAAGTTTTGAATATACCTCCATTGCAACCGCAATAAGAGGTGACATGAATTGTTAGAGTTTGAAGGAGAAAGGGAAATGATTGTAATTTTTAAGACTAAATTTGAAAAAAAAGTGATAGAGCTACGTGAGAAGCATAAGTCATATATTGAATAATATAAGAACACAATGAATAATTTGAGAAATAAAAAAAGTAAAATCCAAGGTACATAAGTTGAATCGAGAAAGATAACAATTCTGTAAGTAAAAACATATATTAGAGAACTTGAAAAGGAAATACAAATGCTTAATAAAGAAGGTGGAAATGATAAGGATAAAGGTAAAAGTTAGGGTATGGATAAGGGAAAAGGTAAAAGTAAGGAAATGTTGAACATTGGGAAGACCTAGGTTCAACGCTTCAACAATGCACCAACTAAACCCTAAATACCTAATTTCTCAGAATAATCTCCCAAAGAAGATGAAGTCTCACCAGGGGTGCAGGAAGTTGCAGGACTCAAGTGTTTTCAACCTAACTGGGACACAAACCTGTGATTACAATACTCTAATGTAGAAAGAATCTCTAACAGCTAACATTCATTAGTATTTAACCTTAGTCTACATCGTAGGAGAGAAACCTTACAATTATAGAACAATGCAAAGACTAAATAAGTATTCAATACATCTGCTACCTAGCATATAGAAATAGGACCGTGATCTAGCCTTTCATCCCCTATTACTAAATAAGATACAATATGTCGCAAAAAGCTCTAACATATATCAATTTTAATTAAGAATAAATCACATCAACAAAATAACCCAGAATGCACAAAGCAACCACAACACAAGATATATCTGGTTCACCCCAGTGTGTTGCGTCTACCAACTCTTATCTTGTTTATTGTCTTCTGTCAATCTTATACAAGAAAAGAGCCACAAGAACCCACTCCAAATAGGACAAGAGATATGCGCACCTTGCTAGATCATCCTTCCCCGATTAGATATAAGCACACATCCTTCTACAGTTTCTTACAATGATTTGCACTTATCTCTGCAAGTTTTCAACACAACATGTACTGCAAAATCTAACTCAACTACAGATTCAACTACTTTACATCACTCTGTATCTAACACAATATAGCACTTTGAACTCCTCTCCCAGATCTAGTGTGTTTCTTACATCATATAGATATCTATTTATACATTACAAAAGGAACCTAAACATGGGTAAAACCATGAGCCGACATCCCATACCATTTACATAAACCCTAACCCAAAACTACACCCTATGTTAAGAGAAGGGTCGAGATCCCCGTGATCTCCGCTTTCACTCTCACTCAATTCAACCCGTATCGAAGTCCAAAAATGGTCAAACGTGACAAAGGTTCTCCAAAACTTGGTCAAGGGCTAAAAAATGGTGCAACAAAAGAGAAGATTACAGAACTTGAAAATGAAATAGAAAGTTAGAGTAAAGAATGTGGCAAAGATCAGGATAAAGGTAAAATTCATGGTATGGGTAAGGGTAAATATATAAAACATGGTAGTCCAACAAAAAAAATTCCTTCAATTAACTTGGAAAAGT
This sequence comes from Picea sitchensis, assembly GCA_010110895.2. Lineage (NCBI taxonomy): Eukaryota > Viridiplantae > Streptophyta > Pinopsida > Pinales > Pinaceae > Picea > Picea sitchensis. The sequence continues at coordinate 34,559 of SNQJ01S0051848.1, forward strand.
ATAGAGAAAGAAAAGATAATTTTTCTCGAGAAGCTAAAGCATTAAGTAGTGTTCTAGTTGATCTCTATGCCCCATCACAAATGGTGGAATCATTGAAGATGAATATAGTTGAGAGAGATGAAAATATTAAAGATCTCAATAATGAAATCTTGTAGAACTAAAAGGCATCGGGGATGTGATGCGTAGATACAAAGTTGAAATCCCAAATTTTGATTTGCAACATAAATTATAGAGTACAACAATAATTGAGGCAGTGCCAATTTTGTCTGCTGCATCAAAGAAACAATATTTGAGGGAACAAGAGATTGAGAATAAATTACAAAACCTCAGGGGTCAATTGGTCAATGTTCGATCCCAACTGAAAAAATAAAGGAACAACTTGAAAAGAATCAAAAGGCCAACGACGAGAAGTATAAGAAGAATGCAAAAATGTTAGGCAAGAAAGAAAAAGATAAAAACAAGATTGCAGCAAGAGAAAATGGAAAATTATTCAAAGAAAATTAATGATCTATAGAAACAATTACATCATGTTCCTACTACAACTACAAAAAAATCAGAAGCCTCTACAAAAACAAAGAGAGGCTTTGCAGATTTTTCTTTATCTCAAGAGTAGGGCTTGCAGAAACCTCCCAAGCAACCTAGGGTGGTTACAAAATAACATTGGTTTATATACCTTGTACTCCATGCAATTACATTTAAATATGTAATATACATTATTATTTTGACAAATATTAACAATGTATTTTATTTTATGCATTTAATGACATGTATGAGTGTGTATAGTTATTGACATGTATAAGTGTGTATAATTACATATCAATGCCTCCCACACTCTAAGTATCTACTTGATATTGAGTTATACACATATACACCACCACTGTCATCTTGTTTGCAAGATGTTTGAATAAACATAAGTAGTTTCATGTACTTGACATTTTGATATAACAATGGTAATTGCATAGATTTGTCTTTGTTGTAATGAATATGAAACCTATATGTGTAAAGTATGAATATTGCTTGTAAAACAATAATTGTGCATGCAACCACATAATACATACAAAAGCTACAAATGCAACATTTTCCCAATTTCCTCCAAAATGGTAATTTTCATACCATCACCACTCATAATCCAATATATGGATAAATATATATAACTAGCACTTAGAACATGATATATATCTAACTTCCAAATATTGCATATTTATATACATACATAGTCTTAAACCCTAATATGCAAGCACTCTTGCACAAATACCCTATTGAGTATGTTCATATGAAACAATAGTTCACAACCACAATATTTCACTCAAGTTGTATATGTAACAATACATATTAGTTCATGCATGTAACCCCAAACCAAAATGTATATTTCACTCTACACCAAATTCTGGCGACACAACAACATATATACACCGCACTTTCCACATAAAGATTGCATTTTCCCTCAATGCCCTCGCTTCATGAAATTCATAGGGATAGTGTGTGCATAATGTGCACAATGTGCATAATTAATCTAAAGATATGAATTTTCCCTAACATTGTGATTTAAGGAAGATATAATGCAAGTACTAACACAAGGATTGCAATTTTCACTCTAGTCTATGTTCAATCTTCATATACAACAACAATCCACAGCCACAATATTTCACTTGTGTAATCATTAATATATTATCTATCACTATAAAGAAATTCAGATTTTCATATGTAACAATAAATATTAGTTCATGCATGTAAACCCAAACCAAAATAAATATTTCACCCTGCACCAAATTCTCGACACACAACAACATATGTGCAACCTTCCATTTTCCTATTAGGTGTGCATTTTCTCAATGCCCCCTCTCCATGAAATTTCATATGACAAGCAGGCATAATGTGCATAATTCATATAACGATATGAATTTTCACTAACATTATGCTTTCAATAATTTATCATGCAAATCCTAACACAAGGTTTACATTTTTTACTCAAGCATGTGCATCTTACAACATTCTTCATTTTCAACTGTGTAAAACACATACTCCATTTTTGGGTGTGCATTTTATTCTTAAGGAATATGTATTTCATATTAAGGATAATTAATGGCTCATATATATATACATCATCTCATCATACAAAATTATCCACTGTATATTTTCTATAACCATGTAGCTTGTAATACTTCCTACAATATTGACCTATTCATTCTACAAGACAATTTTCGGTATAGATAGATGTACAACTTTTCTACAACCCTCTAGCTTGTAATATTACTTATAATATTACCTGGCTCCACTTATATTTCATCAAAAGTTCATGAATTTTTGTGCATATAAATCATCATTTTGGAGTGTAAATTGATGCGGTGAGCATCCACACCAAAGGTGCTTGAGGAAAAAAAAAATCAACTAATCAAATCACAAATTTTGAAGAAATCAAAAGATTGAAGGATGTGGCAAATTTTAAAAGTTTTGATGTGAATGTAATTAAAGTATCATTAAATGAACAATAAGATGAAGCCTCAATGCAAGATCGAGGAGGATTGTAATTCTATCAATGTATTTATGAAAAATACATATCTCAGAGTTTTTATTTTATCCGCTTCATGCTTGTCATTGGTATAAGGCCTGTATTTAATACATTAGTCTTTAATTCTGATAAGATAGTAGTTATATGGTTGGAGGGAAAAATCTCGATGAGCTTCTCTTTAAAAAGATATGTAAACTATATGTCCAATAATTATGGTAAGAGGGATATAGATGTGTTGTAGAAGTTTGTTGAAACCTCTATGTACAAAGCACTCAAGTTAATATAACAGAGAAGACTTTGATCCAAGTTCATGGTGTATCATGTTCACTCTGATTTTATGCAACAAGTATGTTTTCTATTTTCTTCCTGGCCTTTGTTACTGTTTGTTTTATGCTTATGAACGTTGAGTGAAGGAATTTGTGAGGAAACAATAAGTTTCAATTATTTCTCCAGAACCCGTACGGAGTGTAGTGTTAGTCCGCAAGGAGTGCATTGACGAAGCTTGAGCGGTTAATCTTGTAAATCTCGTAGAGGAATACTGGGGTTTTACTATCAGCAAGGGTGCAAGGTGCACACAAAAACTATGCAAGAGGGGAATAGGTCGAGTCATTTGTTGGACTCGTTTATCTAAGAAGAGATTGGGAAATTATTTGTCACAAGGAGTGCACAGAGGGGGGCATATTTCTCCGAGAGAGAAAGAATGTTTGGAGAAGTCCGCAAGGTGTGCGAGGAATGGGACCCATATAATTTCTGAGTTTGCAGTGGAGGTTAATCTCAAGAAGGATATAGGTTTCACAATTTCTCAGGAGGGAACTCAAGAGTTTGAGTCATTCTCAAATTTCACAAAGCTTAGGAGGGAGAGAATTATTTTAGACCGGTGGTCGAAAACCACTTAGGAAAGTTCCTAAGGGTAGAACCTTCAAAGGATCGCTACGGGTGTAGAATTTTCAACGTGCAAGAGTTGAATCTTAGGAGAGTTAGTGATGTAGAACTCTTCCAGAGGAGAGAGTTATCAAAGAATCGTTGAAGGAACGGTAAAGATCCCTTCGGGGAAGATCTTGATTCAATGAAAACCGTCCAATAAGGAGAGGAGACTTCGCGATTCGGGTAAAATCGTGAGGAGTAGGGTGTCAATTTCGTGAAGTGTGAAGGGCAATCTGAGTCATTGGTTTCGGGGAGACATGGACTGTCTATTCGACGAAAGAAGAGTTCACGACTCAGACTTCGGAAGAAGAGAGGCAAGCTATATTTCGAAGACACTAAGGGTAAAGTCCTGAAGTTCTCAGTAGTTGGGCCCTGTACAGCAGCCCGACGTCACATTGGAAGGTTCCAGGGGAGAGGATCTAGCATCCATTGGATTATCAATTCGCCAAATAGGGAATCGGGAGAATTGGTAGCGGTTCACATCAAAACAATCTCAACCTCCAGAAGCTATGAATCACTTTGCATACCGTCACAACCGATGATCAACAGAGGGGAATCTTGTGCCTGAAATCAATTCACGCGAGTACATGTGTTGGACCTGTGTATGCTATAGTTGTAATTGAGGTCTATTAGAGGCCTAAAGAACCATTCTGGTTCAATCCTGTGAAAGATCCATCGACCAAGAGGTCAAGAAGTACCCGCTGAGGTGGGGCACTGCATCATGGTATTAGAGTCACACAAACAAAATTCTTTTGGTGTAGGGCTAAAGAAGACACGTGACAATAAAGAAACTCAACTCAAGAAGAATAATCTTGAACAATGCCCAAGGACGTCCAGAGAGACCTATTCTAATCCATATTTGGAAAGAGAGATGAGGGAACTTTGTTCTTGTTTGGATGCCATGGAGATGTCACAAAGAAGGGAACCTAATGATGGAGACATAAGCGATGCCGAGAGTGAAGAAGGGAGGAACTCCGCAAAGGTTGTCAGCAGAGGAACACCACATTACTAAAAATCTATTGCAAGATGGGTGCAAGAGAGAAAATGAACATCCCCATGTATGGGGGAAACTTGGATGTAGAAGAGTTGCTTGATTGTCTGTGTGGATCTTGATAGATATTTTGATTATGAAGACAATGAAAAAGAGAAGAAGGTCAAACATGCAATCACAAGACTGAAGGGACATGCAACACTTTGGTTGGATGAACTGCAGGCTGACATGAGGTGCAAAGGAAAGCATAAGATATAGAGTTGGGACATAATGGTGGCCAAGATGAAAGATAAATTCATACCCGTGGATTATCGTGGACACTTGTTCATAATATTGCTTAATTTGAGACGTATGGGATGACAGCTAAAGAGTATACCGAAAAGTTTATAGGCTAAATATTAGAGCAGGCCATAGGGAAACTGATGATGAAAAGGTATCCAGCTACATTAAATGTTCTGAGGTATGAAATTTAGGATGAGATTAGCATGGTGACCATTAGAAATGTGGAAGATGCTTATTAGTTTGCTTTGAAAGAAGAGGATAAGTTGGAAAAGAAACAAAGCCAAAGGGGAAGAGATAGAAGTCTAAATAGAGGCAGGGAGATTACTCATGATGGGGTTCAGAAGCCCAAGGATGAGGTAAGGAAACCTCATAGTCACCCGTGAAGAGGAGGAAGTTCTAGGGGAGACACTATGCCGGGAAGAAACAATTTTCCTATGGCGTGAAAGAGGAAGAGGAGGTGAGGTAAAGTGTTTTGCCTTAAGCCTATGCAAAGGTAGGACACATGTCTTGGGAATGTCCCGAGAGGAAGAAAGAAGGAGGAGGCCAGGCTCACATTTCAAAATCTCAAAAGAGAAATGTTTAATCATAATGTGCATAAAGTGGAAGGTCTTTGATGATGATAAAGGTTCTCTTGAAACCAGAGGAGGAAGTGGAGAAACCAGTCCAAAGGAACAGTTTGTTCAGGACTGCTTGCAAGGACAAGGACAGGGTCTGCAAAGTGATAATTGATACTGGAAGCACTGAAAATGTAGTATCCATAGAGATGGTGGAAAATCTAGAGTTGGAAAGAGTTACACATCCCATCCCATATAGAGTTTCATGGTTGCAAAAAGGACACTAGGTAATGGTTACTAAACAATGCCAAGTTTAATTCAAGATAGGAGGATATAGGGATGAGATCTTGTGTGATGTGATTCCTATGTATTTTTGTCATCTTTTGTTGGGAAGGCCATGGAAATATGACAGAAAATTCATTCATGATGGAAGGAATAACACCTACACTTTGGAAAAGAATGGTAGGACATATATGTTGCTGCCAATTGAAGACAATAAAGTGAAGGAAGAAGCCAACATGAGCATACTTCTCATGAGTGGGAAGGAACTCCTGAATGAAGTCAAGAAAGAACAGGAAATGAAGTTTGCTGTAGTAAGGAAACCAAAAGTCATTTTGACAAGTGCTTCGATGGAGGATTTGCCTGAGGAAGTTCAGGAACTGCTGGAGAATTTTGGTGATATAGTCATGGATGAGTTGCCTTTCTCATTTCTACCTATAAGGAGTATAAGCTATCGTATCAACCTTATACCAGGAGCAAGTCTACCAAACAAATATGCATATAGGTTGACACCTCAAGAGAATGAAGAGGTTAAGAAGCAAGTTCAAGATTTGATGGAAAAAGGTTTGATAAGGGAAAGCTTGAGTCCATGTGTTGTACCAACAATAATAATTCCAAAGAAATATGGAGGAAGAAGAATGTGCACCAACTCGAGAGATATCAACAAATTCACCATCAGGTACATATTTGCTTTACCGAGAATGGATGACTTAATGGATTGCTTAAGTGGAGCAATTTTTTTTCCAAGATTGAATTAAAGAGTGGATATCACCAGATAAGAATACATGAAGGTGATGAGTGGAAAAAAACATTCAAGACAAATGAAGGGTTGTATGAATGGCTCATCATGCCATTTGGGTTAAAAAATGCTCCAAGTATGTTTATGATATTGATGAATGAAGTGTTGAAAGATTTCATTGCCAAGTTTGTGATCGTGTATTTCAATGATATAATGATCTTCAACAAGACTAGAGAAGAGAATCCAAGACATTTGACTCTAGTGATGAGGAGGTTGCAGCGAGAGAAGGTACTGATAAATTTGAAGAAATATTCTTTCATGCAGACATAGATCATTTATTTGGGTTTTGTAATTTTGGAAAATGAACTGAATATGGATCCTGAGAAGGTTAAATCAATCAGAGAATGGAAATCACTGAGGAACATCTTTTAGGTGAGAAGCTTCCATGGTTTAGCCAGTTTCTATAGGAATTTTATCAGAAATTTTAGTGGGATATGTGCACCGATTTTAGACACAGTCAAGAAGAGACGTAAGTCTTTTAATTGGATAGAAGAAGTAGAGAAGAGATTCATATTGTTAAAGGAGAAGATATCTGGAAAACCAATTCTAGTTTTGCTAGACTTTGGTAAGACATTTCAAGTAAGGTGTGATGCAAGTAGAGCTGCAATTGGAGCTATCTTAAGTCAAGATAACATACCTATTGCTTATTTTAGTGAGAAGATAAATGATACAAATAAGAAGTACTCCACATATGAAAAATACTTTTATGCAGTAATATAAGCTTTAAAGAAATAGAGACACTACTTGATTCCTAAAGAGTTTGTTTTTTACAATGATAACCAAGCCTTACATTTCATAACTAGACAGGAAAAACTGAATCAAAGACATGCCAAATGGATTGAATTTATGCAAAATTTTACTTTTGTAATTAAACATATCTATGGAAATGCTAACAAGGTTTCTGATGCATTAAGCAGGAGATGCTTGATTCTGTAGGAGTTTCAGGTGAAGACCTTGGGGTTTGAATTCCTTAAGGAAATGTACAACAATGATTCAGATTTCAGGGAAGCATGTATGAATCCTATCTTGAGAGATAGAAGCCAGTGGAAAAAATACTTGATTCAAGATGGATTATTGTTTAAGGGTAATCAATTATGTATCCCAAAGTGTTCCATGAGGGACAATCTTCTAAAAGAGAATCACAGTGGAGGACTGGCTGGACATTTCAGCCATGAAAAAACATTTGCATAGTTGAACTGTTTGTATTATTGTCCAGGTCTGAGAACAAAAGTAAAAAGGTTTGTTAATAGGTGCAAAATTTGCCAACATGCTAGAGGCAAAAGACAGAACACGAAATTGTATCAACCATTGCCAATACCAGAGAGGCCTTGGGATACAATAAGTATGGATTTTGTATTGGGATTGTTGATAACCCAAAGAGGTTGTGATTCCATATTCGTGGTAGTGGACATATTTTAAAAAATGGACACTTTATCCCATGCCAAAAGACAAATGACGAAACACACATTGCAAATCTGTTTTTTAAAGAAATTGTTAGACTTCATGGATTTCCAAAGAGCATTGTATCAGATAGAGACACCAAGTTTGTTGGGCACTTTTGGAGAATACTGTGGAAGAAGTTGGTGAAAAATTTGTACTTCAGCTCAGATTATCATCCTCAGACAGATGGATAGACTGAGGTAGTGAATATAAGCTTGGTAAATTTGCTGAGGAGTCTGGTCACTGAACATCGTAATCAGTGGGATCAGATTCTGCCACAAGTAGAATTTTCTTATAGTGACTCACCGAATAGAAACAATGGAAGAAGCTCATTCCAAATTCTGTATGGAATGCAGCCAAGAGGAGTATCTGATTTGAGAAACATTGAACATAGTGAGTTCAGGAGTGATGGATTAGAGGATTTTACTGCAGAAATGCAGAATCTCCATATCGAAATCAGAGAACAATTAAAGAACTCTATCCAAGAGTACAAGCATAGAGTTGATCAACACATAAGAGAGATTCAATTTGAAGTGGGAGACTTAGTTTTAGCACATCTCAGAAAGGAGAGGTTCCCAAGGGGAACATACAACAAATTGAAGATGAAAAAGATTGGACCATGCAAAATCTTGAGAAATTTTGAGGCTAACGCTTATGAATTAGAGTTGTCAGATGATGTGGGCATATCACCTATATTCAACATAGCGGACCTGTATCCTTACAGGGAAGATGAGGTAGGAGGACTCAAAGATCAACAAGAGATTTTGTTGGAAAAACAAATGCCTATAATAGAAAATCAACTGATGGAGAAGATGATTGACCAGAGGGCTAGTAAGAAGGCTAGACGAAAGACCTACTATGAGTATTTGGTCAAATGGAAATATAGTGCAAGAGCTCATGGACAAGAGTCCATGAATTTTTGTCCAGAGGAGTATGATGCACGAGCATCCAAACCAAAGGTGCTCGAGGAAAAAAAAAATCAACGGCCCACACAAATTTTGAAGAAATCAAAAGCTTGAAGGATGTGGCAAATTTTAAAAGTTTTTATGTGAAAGTAAATAAAGTATCATTAAATGAACAAGAAGAAGAAGCCTTAATGCAAGATCGATGAGGATTGTAATTCTGTCAATGTATTTATGGATAGTATAGATCTGTAGATTTTTTCTCTTATCCATCTCTTCCTATCATTTATTATATAAGGCCTTAGTAGTTAATAGTATTAATTTGATAAGATATCACTTAGATGGTTGGAGGGAAAAAGCTCGATGAGCTTCTCTTTGAAAAGATATGTAAACTATATGTCCGATTATTATGGTAATAGGGATATAGATGTGTTGTAGAAGTTTGTTGAAACCTCTATGTACAGAGCACTCAAGTTAATATAAAAGAGAAGACTTTGATCCAAGTTCATGGTGTGTTGTGTTCACTGTGTTCATTTTATGAATGGTATGTTTGCTATTTTCTTCCGGTCTTTGTTAATTGTTTGTTTTATGCTTATGAACGTTGAGTGAAGGAATTTGTGAGGAAACAATTTCTGATTTTGTAGTGGAGGTTAAGCTCATGAAGGATAGAGGTTTCACAATTTCTCAGGAAGGAACTCAAGAGTTTGAGTCACCCTCGAATTTAACAAAGCTTAGGAGGGAGAGCGGTCTTTTAGATTGGTGGTCAAAAAGAACTTAGTAAAGTTCCTAAGGGTTGAACCTTCGAGGGACTTGAAGGCCGGGTGTAGAATTTTCAGCATGCAGGAGTTGAAGCTCAGGAAATTTAGCGTCGTAGAAATATTCCAAAGGAGAGAGTTATCAAAGAATCATCAAAGGAATAGTGGAGATCCCTTCGGGGAAGATATTGATTCGATGACAACTATCCTATCAGGAGAGGAGACTTCATGATTTAGGAAAATCACAAGGAGTAGGGTGTCAATTTCACAAAGCACGAAGGGTGATCTGATTCGTTGGTTCTAGGGAGACGTGGACCATTGATTCGACAAAAGAAGAGCTCACAACTCAGACTTCGGAAGAAGAGAGAAAATATATCTTCTGAAGACACGAAGGGTGAAGTCCCGAAGCACTCGATAGTTGGGCCCCTGGTCATAGCCCAACGCCACATTGGAAGTTTCCATGGGAGAGGAGCTGGGGCCCATTGGATTTTCAATTCGCCAAATCAGGAATCAAGAGAATTGGTAGTAGCTCACATCAAAATTCCTGAACTCCATAGTTACGAAGAACCTTTAGGTAGGCGCTTGGTCATAGCCAGTGGTCAAGCGAGGGGAAGCTTGTGCCCTAAATCAATTCTCGCGAGTCAAAGTGTTGGACCTATGTATGTTATAGTTGTAATTGAGGTCTATTAGAGGCCATAAAAACCATTCTGGTTAAGTCCTGTGAAAGATCCATCGACCGAGAGGTCAAGCAGTATCCACTAAGGTGGGGAGCTGCATCATAAATGCACTCATAATTGTACAAACATGTTAAAACTATTGTACTCGTCAAGTTACAACATAAAAATTAAATTATGGAGGCTTATCCAACTTTGGGCACGCAGCTTCCTATATCCAACTTTACCAAATTCGCCCTTCGCTTTTACAAGAAAATTGTTAACCTTTATGCACATCAGGTAAGTGTTTGTATGAAACTTCCAATATAAGGATATATGCAGGTGTATAATCACAAATTACACCTTATTCAAGTTGAACCACTCAATTTGGGTCAACATTGAGACTAGGGTGTTCATTTTACTCTAATGTTGTTTTGACTTTAGACTTACATGTAATCCCAAATCTAGGTGAATGAAAACAACCTATACCATTCTTAAATTGCACTTTAGATGACATGGGTAAATTTTCCATATATATATAACTCCATATTAAAACTTATAAAACAATTTTTGGAGCTACATAGAAGCTTGGGAGTGCATTTTAATTTGGTCACTTAGTATGGTTGTGATTGTTAGTGTTTCTATATGTTTTCTATTTTACTAGGAACACACATGCATTTTATCTTATCAACCAGTGTTTTCAATATTCTTGTGAGATTTTATGCACTGTATGTGCAGGCTACAAACTTTTAACTTGTACTATTTTCCTAATATTCTCCTAAGAAAAGAATATTGCGTCTTTAATCTACAAATCAAAGTGACATTGTGAAAAGGAAACAAACCACTAAGTTATATCCTACTTTATCCATAATTTCATTAAAACCAGGTTGCATTAAATTATTTGATCCTTAGGATTGAACCTTCCTGCAATAGTGCTTTGTTTTGGTATATTTGGGATATAACTTAATTTGAATTAGAAATTGCATCGCGGGAAATCAAAATACCCCAGTTGTGGAAAAGTAAACACACTTAAGTTAGCATGAATGATAGTGATAGTTCAAGTAGTCCCTGGCTGTGTGAGGTAATGCATAATGCTACCATGCTCTGTTTGACTATTGTTGTTATTATTTATCATCATGCATAAATCTACACTTCTCATTTGATCACAAGTTAGCAAGTAAATTTAGAAAATAACATAATAAATAGCTTAAGATAAAAGAATTAAAAAGAACATGCAACCTATGGAAATAACCTACAACTCCAGAACTTGTAAATGAAATAGAACAACATAAAAGTAAAACTAGATGCTAAAATAAATAAAGTTTATATACATCACAGACAACTATATACAGATCCACAACTC
>SNQJ01S0051851.1:16286-29586 GCA_010110895.2 Picea sitchensis
GAGCCTGGGAATCTACATGACTCCAGAGAGCAATGTACTGTAGATGGAGAGGAAACTATTATGCATGGAGCAGAACAAGTACAAGCACCTTGTCAACATGTCACACATGATCCTCCCAAGATTTGCTATAGATTAGTATATCATCAAAAAATACTAACACAAATTTTCAAAGGGATTGAAAATGGAATTCATCAACTCTTGGAATGTGGAAGATGCATTCATAGGGCCAAAAGGCATGACCAAAAATTCATAATGGACTTCATGAGTTCAGAATGTTGTTTTTGGGATATCTTCTTCCTTCATTCTATTATGATGATACCCTGAACGGAGATCCAAATTTGTGAAATAAATTTCTCCATGTGGTTCATATAACAATTCATCAATGATGGGAATGGGAAAATTATCTTTAATAGTGATCTTGTTAATCTCTCTATAATCTGGACACATACGCCATGAGCCCTCTTTCTTGAGTACCATTACCACTGGTGCAGAGTAAGAACTTTGGCTAGGTCTAATAATTCCATCCTCTAACATTTCTTCAACCATACACTCAATTTCACTCTTTTGGGCATAAGGGTATCTATAAGGCCCGTTGTTAGGAGGAACACTCCCGGGAATTAGATGAACAGAATGATCATGATTTTGAGTGCGTGGAAGACATTTGGGAATATGTTCAAATAATTTGGAATGATTATCAATAATCCCTTGGATATCTAGGGGAATATATGGCTTAGATGTTTGAACATATAGTGAGCATATTTATACAATTACAACCTGATTCCCCTTTTTCAATAATTTTTTCATTCCATTAGAGATTATTTCCTTACTAGGTTTCCCTGTGATACCCCTTAACTCAATTTTTTTTCCTTCCAATGAAAATTTCATGAAAAGTTCTTGAAAATTAAAATCCATTGTTCCCAATGATTGTAACCATTGTATTCCTAGTACGACATCATCACCACCCATGGGTATAGCAATCTTTGGACTATTCAATACATATTCCCCCATAGTAAGATTGATCTTATTGAATTTTCCTAAGTAATTGATAGTTCCTCCATCTGCAATCATTACTTGAAACTCTAGTGCTGGATATATAAAGAAATTGAGAGATTTGGCTAATTTATAGTGAATAAAATTATGAGTACTACCATAATCAATTAGGACTATTACCTTTTTCTTTTTGATATATCCTTCGATATTGAGGGTTTGAGGAGTGCTAATTCTAGCCAATGCATTACATGATATCATGGGAGTCAACTCTTCAGAATAAATCTCTTCTACGTTTTCATCTCGAGATGGTCCTTGTTCTTTTTCTTGATTTTCTTCCTCTTCACAATCTATGTAGAATAATTTTTTCTCACCACACTTATGTCCCTTACTATACTTTCTTTCACAATTAAAGCATAAACCTTTTTCTTTTCTTTACTCCAATTGTTGAGGTGTCAACCTTGTAGGTTGAGGTGTTTTAGACAAAGGGAATTTTTTCTCTTGATAGATGTTAGGAGTGGTCCTTATAGTATCCATAGCCATATTTTTACTTTCAACATTTCTCGCCACCCTGAATGCATTCTCCAATGATTTGGGTTCCCAAAGGTTGAATGTTATCCTTTAACTTTCCTGTGAATACATCAATCAAGTGCTCATCTGTAATATTTGTTACCTTTATATTCAATCTTTGGAAGTTATCATCTGCTCCACAACTGAACCCTTTAGCTTGAGATTTATCAATTGGATAAATAAGGTATTTCTCTGTATATCCTCATAGTGTGCTATCATTTCTTCCGTGAAAATTGTCCAAGTAACAAGTAATTTGCGAGAACAAATCCATAGATACCACAAAAAATTGATTGGTTTCTAAATATAAAGAAGCAAATCGTACCTTTTGTGTATATGGCACATCATGTAGATCAAATAACTACTCCATCTAAAGTATTCATGTGAATGGATCCTTATCATCAAACTTCCTCATATCGATCTTAGGAAAGTGGTTGGTCTTCAACCCAAATTTGGAGTTTCTCCAGTCTTGATTCCTCTTCCTTGTGTCCTCATCATGAATTTCATGGGATAAATTTTCACTTTCAGGTGGCCTCTTTATTAGGAAAATTTCCAGTCCTTCCACGATCTCTCTTTTTAAAACATCCATCTTAGTATCCATTATTGCCTCCAACTTAGATTCAATTGAATCCATCATCCCTTGTAGTTCATCTTTTGTTATTGTCTTCTTTTGTAAATCATTTATGTCCCTGTGCATTTCTTCACCTTCATCAAGAGTCCAAGTAGGACTATTTGGAGGCTTACTTGGTGTATAATTTCCCTTTTTTGGTGGCATGTTGGCCAAGTATCACTTTTAAACCTTGATTTTCAGGTGGTTCTTCTAGATGATCTTTCTTCTAGTGTATCTCCAAAATTTTGACCCTTCTGGGTTCGAAAAAATATTTTTGTAGTTCTTTGATATGTCATCTCTACAATGCCATAGGTCTGATCAAAATTGGATGTTCCGAGTGGAAGTTATGGTAACTTCCTCACACCTTGTAGATTTTTGTCCCTTCTAGGAGAGCGTACTTGTAAAGCGTTCCAAGAGAATAATATCTGGTATTTGATTATGAAAATTGTACCAAAAATACCACAGACTATCCACTTTTCAATGCAACTAGTCTCACTTAATTTGTATACTCACTGAAGAATATATCATTGTTTTACCTGGAAGACTTGTTTGAGACTAAATATTATGACTAGTTAGATACCCTATCTTACACAGGGTGTATCTACAAAAGTAGGATGACCCAGAAGCTGAAATTTTATCACAGATACCTTGATATTTTATATTAATATATTCCAGGTTTCAGGTTCTGAAAAATTACATAAACATTGTGTAGTGAAAATTCTATGATGACTAAATTCAGGATGATTCCAGAACTCTATCTAAAATAGGATATATCTCTGAACGTATAAGGCCTCAGGATATGAAATTTGAACCCCACGTACCTTGATCCATATAATGAATATCCTCCAAGGGGTTCCTTCATAAATTCCTTAGAAAAAAAATTATAGCGAAAATTCCATGGTGTCTCAGATGCAACAGTGAAACTTCAAGACCTTGAGCTTTGACACCAAATGTTAAGAACCAAATATCAAAATAGCCTAAAAAACCCTCAAAATAAGTACTAAACACCTTGAAAAAGATACAATTTCAGATAATAAGCCTCTTGGAGGGGAAAAAATCCTTATACACCACTTAAATTTCCAAATACAATATGATTCCAAATGAAAAGATCTCCTTGGTATATATAGGAGACTAGGAGGTACAATTACAACTGATGGACCCAAGACGACATAAATAAAATAACATTACTAATGTAATATGCCCCAATTAAGGGGTAATGTGCCACTATTTAGGGCTTAACATGTTTTTTGTGGACATGGACATTAGTCATAATTACATATATGCCATGGATCAGCAATCTACTTCATTTGGAGGCCATTATTACATCACTCTTGAGCATGGGTATGCTCGACTCAGGAAGAGAATACTCTTACTTGATCACTGTTGATGGTTTATGTTCTTGGATCAGTTGTTCAGGAAATTTCATTGGATCTTCTTCAACGCATCCTCGTCTCTTAGAGTTATAATGTATTTTGGACATCGGTTTCCCTTCTGACCTCATACATTAGTGGGCATCTCTTATACCCCAAATTTCCACATCAATTGCAAATGTGAGATGGATTAGTCCTTTTCCATAGCTTGCAAACTTAAATCTCACCCCTCTTCATAAAAATCACTTAAAAAATAATATTTTTGTTTCCATCCATGAGTCACCCATGTGAAAACCATATCCTCCCACACCTTTCTAGTTTGCAACTCACAGATGCCCTAAACAAATATGAAAAATAAGATATTCCACATTTTCGGGTGAATTTTCGGTTGGGATCATTCCCAAACTTCCCTTGGCCCATACACAACACAGTAAAACCACCTCAACCCCTTGAGGATGGTATAAAGGCACCTCTGTAGGAATGGATGAGGAGGACAACCTAGGTGCAAGATTATGCTGATGAATTTGCAGGCTTCTCTATTTTGCTTGATACTTTGAGTAGCATCCCCTTGATTTTGAACTTGTTTTCCAATACTCTGTCTTCTCTCTTATATCACCATAGGCTGTGTTCCTATCCCTTTTGGTTCATATAAGGATGATCCATCTTGTTTATTTGATTCTTGAAGGACTACTGGAGGAAGCTGGGCAATTGGCTTCGAGGCAATATTGACGGTTAGGGTCAAGTTGTAACTACCTACTTATATTGTTTTCAATAAAAGAGTTATATTTCCCTCCATATATGTGTAAATTGATTCAATCTATTGATATATGTTATTTTACTTCATATACTTGAATTTGTGCACATTATATATGTAATTTGAATTTGTAACTACCTTGTTGCAACATAGACTTGGTATACTTTTGCAAGTTGATATCCGTGGAGATCAGAGGTAAATCAAAGGTGGAGAGAAAGGATTGACATTAGACATAGGATACAAGGTGTGAGGAATATCCTTCTCTCCTTCTCTCCTTTTCTCTTCAAAGTATTTATTTTCTTATAACATTGTTGTGTGTGACGGTAGGTTCTATATTTTACATATGGTCTCGCTCTATTGTGACATGACCCAAGGTCACAGGGGAAAAATCCCATAACACTTATTGTCTTCTCTTTTTATGTAAATGTTTCTTCCAAACACTCTAAAATGATTGATGTTCATCAGTCTTTCTTTCCACAATTCTTAAGGAGTCTTGTCATTATTACTTATAATAATTCCTATATTCAAGATGTGAACGAGTGTATGTATTGTTTGTACCCAAAATATATCACCCAACTTGGAATCTTTCAACATGGTTCTATCCATTTCCTGTATGGTTATGTTCTTCCTTTCAATGACTCCATTTTTTTGAGGTGTCCTAGCTTCTTAGAATTTCTTTTTTATTCCATGTTCTTCACAGAAATCCATGAATTATTTTGACGTGAACTCACCTTCATTATCTAATATCAAGAACTTGATTTTCAATTCAGTCTTGTTTTCAACAATCTCTTTGAATATCCCGAAACATTCGAATGCCTTTGAATTTTTTTTAAGAAATAAGACTGTGGTCATTCTTGTATGAACATCAATAAGTATCATGAAGTATTGTTCACCATTTATCCCTTTTGTTCTCATCGGTCCACATAGATCAGTGTGTACACTCTCCAATGGTTTTTTTTTAGATTATTAATTTGTCCTGAACTCATCTCTTGTTTTTTTTCCATGCTGATAGTGCTTGCACATTGTGCTTGTTGGATTTGATATTTTAGACATTTCTCTTACTTCTTCCTTTCTATTGGTTTTGAAAAAATTGTCAAAGTTCATATGCCCCATTCTTCTTTTCCAAATCCAACTTTCATTTTCCTTTCCCAAGCAACATCTTTCCTTTCTAATTTCATTCAAAATGTATATGTTTTTTGGAGTTCTTCTTATTGTCTCCACCAATCTACCTGATCCTTATTTCCTTATTTCACATTTCCTTGAGTTGAATAGAAGTGTGTGTCCCTAGTCACACATTTGACTCACACTTAGAAGATTATGCTTCATATTTTCGACAATTAGGACATTTTCTTCCCTAGCATGTTTTCTTCCAAGCTTGACTTTTCCCTTTCCAATAATCTTGGTTGAAATATCATTGCCAAAAGAAACCGATCCACCATTTTCTTTCCTCAAAGTTACAAATATGTCCTTGTCCCCTATCACATACTTTGAATAACTATTGTCAACATACCATTCACTTTTTCCGTTTTCGGCCTGTAGTGAAGTTGCACATTCTTTGATATTCAGATTATCTTGATTCATTTTCCATATCCTTGGTGGTTCCTTTACATGACTGCTGAAATCCTACTTTGGTTCCTTTGGAGGAACAATCTATTTGCAATATTTAGCCATGTATCCAAAATTGTTGCATTTGTAGCATTCTAGTTCATTATTTGATGAGCCAAAACTATTATAGTTTCTATTATACGCTTCATGAGGATTTCTGAGATAATTATTTCTAGAGTAGCCTTCATAGTTTCTTTTGTTCTTGGTAGGCTCTACATTTTATAGCCTTGTGCCCAAAATTGTTACAAGAGTAACATAACCCAAGAAAAATAGTTTGGTGCCTAAGTGTGGGGGATCTTATAAGTGGTGCATATCTTTTGTAATCTTCGTCTTGAGTTCCCTCCATTGTTGGTTGTTGATTTTGTGTTTTGGATCTTCTAGGTGGTGCAACTTGAATTTTCTCCTTTGAAGACTTGCATTCTTCCTTCTTGATGGGACCTCTAATGACTTTTTCATAACTCTTTTGTTCTACTTCATTTTCTGTTATCATGGACATTGAACCCTTCCCAATGTGAGTTTGTTTGAATCCTAGTCCAGACTTGTCATAGTATTTTATTTTAATGTTGATAATTTAATGCAATATTTTGGTGTTGTTCTATTGCATGTCCTTCTTATGAAGCTCCTTCCTTAGTGAGAATATTTCTACTTCCAAACTTTCCTTCATTTTCTATTTCCAACTAGTTTTTTAGTGTTTCTTCAACCCTCCCAGCTTCTTCTACTAGGACCTTTAGATTTATAATAATTTGTTGTACTTATTCATATTTTTTGTTGGTATTTTGAGAACCCTCCTTTAGCTTGATCAATTCTTCCTTGAGAGAATTTTTTTTCTTCCTTTCTCATTTTATCTCACTTAAGGCATTGATTAGTTCTTCTTCAAGATCTACTTCACCTTCTTCTTCATAATCTTCTTTATCATTTTGTTGAGTTTCCAATGTCATAAATAAAACTCTTTCTAATTCACTGTCACTATCATCATCCTCATCAAATGAGGTACTATCTTCTCCTGAGTAGAGAATTTTCTTGAATATTTTTCTTTTGTTTCCCTTTTTGTTTCCCTTTTGGTATTTCTTTTCTTTCTTGGGAACTTCTTCTTCATCACTTTATGAATTCTTAGAATAAGGACATTTAGCAACAAAATGATCATTTTTACCACTATTAAAACATTTTAAATGAAGATTACATTTGTACTTGTCAGTTCCTCTTTTCAACTTCCATACAAAGTTGGCTATTTCTTCATCTTCATTTGAATCATTGTTGCAGTTGTAGTTTGAATTTGATTTTTTATTATTCTTTCTTATCTTCTTGGATTCTTTGAAAGTTGCTTCCTTCCTGGATGGATTAGCCTACTCTGTTCTCATTTCATAATATGTAATTATTCCATGTAATGCGTCCATGATCAATGTAGCAAGATCCACTCTTTCTTCTAGGACTTAAATATTAGGATCAAATATCATTGGAGAGACCTTAGTACGTTTTGAACAATTATTGGTTCTTTAATTTCTTCTCCTAAACCTTTAATAGTGTTCACTATTTCATCAAATCTCATAAAATAGGCTGAAATATCTTCATCTTCCTTCATTTTCAGTTGTTCAAATTGACCTCTATAAGTTTGAAGATTTTCCCCTTTGACTTTGGAATCTCCTTCGTAAACATTTAGAAGTGCCCTGAATATCCTTTATATAATCACAATGCATAACCTTGACATATATTGAATCAACTAGGCCATTCAAAATAGCATTTTTAGCCTTCGAATTGTTTTCACTAAGATTATTTCCATATTTATATGTTGGGGGAGTGACAAATGCCTTGTATCCGTATAAAACTACTTGCTAGACATAAAATCCATATTCTTGCACAAAAAATTTCATCCTTATTATCTAGAAGGCATAGTTTTGATCATCAAACAATGTAATTCCATTCTTGGTGCACTCTATGATATACCTTCCAATGATTATATTGTTTCTGAAGGACCTAATTTGATACCAATTGTTGGATTATTCACTAATAATGAAAGGAGGGGGGGGGCATCAATATTAGGCACTTTTTACCACTTTTAATAACAATATGCAAGAACTTAAGATATCAACAATTTATCACTTATGATTTCATTCATAAATATATAACCACAAATACACAATACACAAAATGGTTTCTTATATGTGGAAACCCAAATGGGAGAAAAACACAAAATGGTTTCTTATATATTAGAAGATTACATTCATAGGAAGCACCAACTTCCAAAATTATCTATCACCAACTAGAAGGAGGAACCAACCCCCTGTTTAGGGGCCCCAACCTGAAGGAATCTACAACTCCCTATATTTTCCATCTCCAACTGGAAGAAGGCTCCAACCTGAAGGAAGCTACAAATCCCTTTCCTTGCCCCTTCCTTCCTCCCTTGAATCTAAATAATATAATCAATCTGTTACTATTAATTTCACTGATATTGATAAATCATCATCATAAAATATTATGCAACCTCAATAACCACATAAAACTTATTCCAAGATCTCCCAAATTATCCTCCAAATCATGTGCTCAAAATCAACATGATATGCATCAAACCATGTGTCAATCTATGCATCAAACCATGTGCCAATACCTCCAATATATCCCTCATATGAAAAAAATCTCCAAGACATGACTCAAACATATGTCATACCTTCAAATATATGCATCAAGGAATATACCAAAGCCTCCAAGATACGATCTTCAATATATATATAAGAACATGCCTTTCAACATGTGAATAACCTGGTGCATGAGATATCAGATATTCATACCTTCCTCAACTTCAACATCAAGAAGAATACCTTCCTTAAAACATTCCTTAGCCTCGTGAGAATGGATTGAGCAATAGGTGGGGCCTCACGTGACGAGTCCTTTGCAACCTACAGGGTCCCATCACTTTTAGAGGCTTCTAGATTTCTTCTAGGGTTGACATCAATGACAACCAATTTTCAAACACCAATGTCCTAATATGGTATCTTTTCTCAGCTGCAATATCTTTTCAAATTCACAAAATATCCTAGGAGGTTAAGTTCCATGGAGCATAATGTAGCATGTTGTCACGAACTTTTTTACATAAAGGATAAAACCTTTATTCTATTCATGTTTCCTCACCTCCTCAATCCACTCAATTATTGGCTTGGTTTTTCCTTAATCGTCTATTGTTTTGATCCCAAATATCTCGAAAAAAGGAAGAATTATTGAATAATATGAGATGCACCAAGTAGGCCTGGTACCTAAAAGACTTAGTGATGTGTAAATTTGACAATTGGAAGTTTATGGCTTCTTGTAGGAACTAACAATAATCAAATTTTGTGAGGGTGGTTGTCTCGAGTGAACATAAGACATAAAGCATCCCTAAAATGGTCTCATCCACTGCTCTATCATGCTCATATCCTAAAACCTGACAAATTATGGAAATAGCCTGCTTGGTTAGTTCAGGGAAGATGGTGGATTTGAAAGGAGGTATACCATTTGGTAATGGGGAATATGGGGATAATATATTACTCAACAACTTCTCTCTTTTAGACTATGATATTTCTTGGTACTTAGATTCAAGTTCATCATCATCCATGGTTTCATACACAAGATGGTCTGAAACTTGGAGCATTTGGGCAATGGATTCTTTAATTATTTCATAGACTATCCTATAATCATGTACATAAATTATTTGTTGCCTATCCACCTGGTACTTGACATCACACTAATTGGCTAGTTCTAGAAAGTAATAAGTTTGTGGAACAATTTGTCAGGCCAGGTTTGATTCCCATAAGTTCAAGTAGTTTTGACCATTGTTAACATCAACATCGACTCTCTAAATTAATTGGTGAAGGTCAGGGAAATAAAATGTAGGGTCAAAAACATCCCTACATTGTCCAAGTGGTCATCATATAAAGTCATTTTCTCATGGTTGGATTTGGCCAGGGTTCAATTGAGTGTCCATTTGATTACTTTTAGGCGAAAAACATTGAATACCTTTCTCCATGTATCCTTATTTTAAACAATACAAATACATTTAAAATGAGGAAATGAGAACACTTCCCAAAGTTATTTATAGAAGGAGAATTTGAATGATTGTATTGGATTCTATTGTACTCGTTACATTATTTACCATGAGAATTTACCTCATTTTCTTTGGCGGTAATTTTTTTGAACTTTTTTTCAAAATTATTTGTATTGCATTGACGTGGTGTAGTATTTGTTTAGCTTACATCACTATGGAACCTGTCATCAATTCATGCATTTAGGGGGAGAGCTATAGTGGTTTCATAATACCACCCCTATGTATAGAAATGAATAAGGTTATGAAACATATCATCCATTAATAAATGGTTATGAATTTAGGCCTCCGACCCCTTGTTATCTAGTGTGCACTTTCAGTGGTTGAAATAAGTTGATACCATCTATCTTGGATATTTATGAATGGTATGATCATGTCTGTTGAATTTTCATTTCAAAACATGTTTTATCTCTGTTGTGCGTACAAACATATGGTAAAGTGATTTAGTATACAGGGTATCGAACCTAAACTAATGAGTAAATGATAGGGAAAACTTTAAGTGAATGGAACTCAAAAATAAACATTGTGAACCATTTAATATGGATCAAGAAGCTACAATATCTATATTTTCTATCTACATTATCAACAAGGATACATACTAATGACATGTCGATCCCTCTGACGTATAGGTGGGTTTGGTCTCTCCTTGTTCTATTTTTCTCCTATGTGCATTGTCCTTACTGGAAGGTGTCCATATAATACAAAGGTTAGTGGGTTTTTCCTCTCCGCAAACTCTGTACTAGTAGGTGGGGTCGATCCAGTGAAAATTTCATCGAAATTATTTTGAGAACAAAATGAAGGCAAAGCAGATCACACAAGCTAGCTAGAATGGTGGTAGATTATGTTTGAATACAAAGATGTGATGGCTATGCTAATTCACAAGAAGTTGATTACAAAGAGGTTGAAAAAACCTTTTAACATAAATAATCAATGAGAAAACTCTAAATATCCAAAACCCTAACCCTAGAAGATGAAAGACAAAAAGGTTTGTGGGCCCCAATGTTGTTAGTTAATATATCAACTTCTCAGGGGTGCAACATTTGCATACGATATTGGTTTGGGGCATGTTGTCCCTTGACCAAGTTTTGAGGATTCTTGGTCATGTTTGACCTAATTTTGGGACTTCGACAGGCTGTCGAAGGTGGAGCGCAAGACGAAGCAGAGATCGCAGGATCTCGACCCCTTTTAGGGCCCTTTTTGGGATTTGGGATTATGTAACAGGTATGGGAATGTCGGCCCATGGGTTCACCCATGCTTAGGCCTATTTTGTATGTATAAATAGATGTTAGTCGATGTAGTGAGGATATAGAGAAACGAATGGTTGAGTTCTAGAGATGGATCTGTTTGATCAAGAGTTGTAAGTGATTTGGTGCATACTGTGTGAGACTTGCAGAGCGAAGTCCAAGCCATTGTAAGAGGATGTGGAAGGCAACTTGCTTAGATCTACTCAGGGAAGGAGGATCTAGCGAGCTGTGTAGATCTAGTGTCCTCTGAGGAGTAAGGTTTTGAGGCTCTGTGTATGTAACCTATTGAAGAAGATAATAAAGAAGAGAAGAGTTGGTGGACGTGTCCCCAGGGTGGGGGTGAACCATGTACATACTGTGTTTCCCTGATTTGTGCAATGTGTTGATGTGCTTATATGTTAATGTTATTAGTGCTTTAATATAGATGAATGATGTTAGGGTCCTAACCCACACATAGGTAGAACAATATATTTGGATGTAATAAAGGTCAATATTAATAAGGCCTTTCAATAAAATAGAATAAGGCGGATGTAAGAAGACCTAATAGAAGCTTCTGCTTCTAAAAGGATCTTCCTCTAGATGCTTATTTTTAGTATAAATAGGAGTCAAGGGTATGAGAACCCTAGCTTGGATATTATTGTAATAGAGTTCTGCTCAACTGGAGGTTTCCCCCTCGAAGAGGCCTATGAACACTGCTTTCAGATTCAAAGTGTTATTTCTATTTTTATTCTTATATCATTTCAATGTTATTGTGGTGAATGTTTTGGTTATATTGTTGTTATTCTGCCATTACCAACATTTTATTTCAGTTCTGCATACATTTTATATCTGGTATATTACAAGTGGTATCATAGCACTTTCCTCGAAAGAAAGTGTGGGTTAATTTTTTTTAGGGTAGAGACATATTCCGACGTCTTTAAGCCACAGAGATCTGTTGTTATGTGCATAAACCCACGGTTGAGGGATTCATACATGCAGGAAATACAAGTGGTACTTAAGCACACATATGTTGGCCACCCTTGTAACCCCTGTTGTTACTCCTTCGAGTGGTAGCGCATCAGACAACACCTGTGTATGGATTGACCTAGATTACCTGAAGCCCTCTTTAAATAAACCGATCGACTTCCTGACTGCTATAGTGTCACCGAGAACAACACTCAGGAAGATACTCTCTAGTACCTAGGTAATCAGGTAGTGCGGCTAAGGGTACGGTCTATCCTCCTTAGTTAGTTCCCTAAGATATTGGGCCAAGTACTACTATTGGACCCTGTACGTATATCAAAGAGCTATAACACAGGGAAAACCCTTGTCTGTAGAACCCTTGAATACCTAACCCTTGGGGGAAAGAAACATAAACAAATTAAAACATACAAGAACTATTGCCACACAACTGTGTTTGGGTTGCCAAGTAAATATACATTTCTTTCTGGTTAAGCATTTGGGCATTTCCTCTTTGTAGTATTCTTCAGACCGAAGTATAACTCCATAAAAAAAAAAAAAGTCTGGAATTTTTTTCACCATTATTTGAGACCTATTCCATTGGATTTATCTCTTCGTCGTTATCACGTTCATCCATATCATTTTTTTGGCCAAAATTTTTTACCCCGCCCGTCCCTTTTCAGTTTCCACATCCTCATGGCCCATACTCATAACCAAGACTTGGAAGCTCACTTTAACACCTTGCAACCTGATCTCATTAAGACCCAACAAGAAGTGAGACAACTTAGTGCCAATGTTGTCGCCATCAAAACAACAATGCAATCCTCAATGGGGGAAATCA
Source organism: Picea sitchensis (assembly GCA_010110895.2). Lineage (NCBI taxonomy): Eukaryota > Viridiplantae > Streptophyta > Pinopsida > Pinales > Pinaceae > Picea > Picea sitchensis. The sequence continues at coordinate 29,273 of SNQJ01S0051851.1, forward strand.
AACAAGACCTCACCACCCAACTTGAATCAGTCTTTTTGGCACTCTGCACCAAACTGCATATCCCTACGGATAACCCTTCCTCTTCCTCACCTCCACATACTAAAGGTGACCATTCCTCTCATTCCCATACCTTGCAGAACCATCACTTTCAACATGACCTACGCCTTCTGTGGGTGGATGTGACCAAATTTGATGGCTCGGACCCCACTGGTTGGGTAACCCAAATGGAACATTACTTTTCTTTATACGTCATTACAGATGACTTGGTCAAACTTCGGTATGGTGTTCTCCATCTATATCAAGAACGTTGGCAA